>BDUI01001018.1:40075-56347 GCA_002335545.1 Apodemus speciosus
TTCTTGGAAGAATGAGGCTAGGTCTCACATTCTGAATAGCATGGATTTAATTATAAACACACTAATCATTATTTTGGGGTTATAGATTTTGCATATACTGATAAGCTATATAAAATTACCTTAATTTTATTAATCTGCTTGTTTTACTCATTGAAGATGTGAATAAATGTTTCTGGAACCCCCCCCCACACACACACACACGTCAATTAAGGTGGAAACTTATGTTGTTTGGAAAGTTGATTTGTGTCGGATGATGTTTTGTTAAAACAGACTTGTGAAGCAGCATTTTGCAAAAGTGGACACTGGTGAAAGGCTAAGGCAGATTTGTGAAGGAACATTTCACTGAAGCAGACACAGGTGAATGAATGTTCCACTAAAACACATGAAAGGGCACATGATGAAGGATTCTTTGCTAACAACACACATGTATTGGTCACCTTACATTGCATAGTGGAGCTAAATTTGTTGGCACTCCATAGAGAGAAATGTACCAAAAAACTTGTGGTAGTGTACACAGATTCTTGTCACTTCCATGGCCTTGGGTTAAATGACAAAATGATGCCAGCTGAGACAGACACACATAAAGTTTTACTAAGTTAGACTCACATGCTAAGACAAGACCCTTGATAAGACAAGACCCATAGAAGACACAGGATGTGTTTTTTGTTTGTTTGTTTTAATTGGATATTTTTATTTATTTACATTTCAAATGTGATCTCCTTTCCTGGTTTCACCTCCTCAAACCCCTATCCCATCCCCTCCTCTGCTTCTATGAGGGTGCTCCCCCACCTACACACTCCTGCATTCCTGTCCTGGCATTCCCCTATACTGGGGCATCGAGCCTTTCCAGGACCAAAAGCCTCCCCTCCCTTTGATGTCCAACAAGGCCATCCTCTGCTACATATGCAGCTGGAGCCATGGGTCCTTCCATGTGTACTCTTTGGTTGGTGTTAGTTCCTGGGAGCTCTGGGAGTTCTGGTTGGTTGATATGGTTGTTCTTCCTACACGATGTTTAAAGAAAATATTTAATAGGACTTAACATTCAGAGATGGAAGCTGAGCTTGGATTGCTTACATAGCTAAATGTTTATTGGTCTCGTGTCTTCACTGATCTTCAATTTTGCTTAGAGAGGCACAGCCCAGAACATTTCCTGGCTTTCTGGTTGGCCCTGGTTCCTTCTGCTGACTCATGCTGATTCTGCTGAGGCCTGGCTGTTCCTGCTAGGTTGTGCCACTGCTGCTGCTATGCCAATACTACCAAGCTGAACTGCTGGGGTATCAGTTAAGTGTTTGTGAGTGGATCGAGCTGCTCCTACTGACCTGTGAACTGAACTATTGATTTCCTAACAATATATATGGGATTTACTCCAAAGAACCTTTCTTAGAAGGTCCACTTCCCCTGCATCCTTTATTTTCCACTACCTCTCATGAGTGGTAGGTTAGAAGGAATGTTAAAGCATTTAAGAACCATCATGAAGAGTAGACTTTGAAAGAATTAAAGTTACATTGAATCTTTTGCTAAAGTTGATTAACTGATTTGAACTTCTGTAACTGTGGAATAATTGGAATGTTGCAGGTCTAGAGCCTAACTGTAATTTATCTGGGCCTTTGCGCACCTCTATATCTGACCTAAAATCTCTGTGACTAACAGATAAAAGCTTTTGGAATGCATTAATTTAACAAAATCAGAGTTTCCATCAAGCAGAAGGCCAAGAATGCTATCAGTGTCTGAAGCCTGTCTATATCTGAAATTTCTTCACTTTGATATAACCTACCTACATGATATCTCTATCAGTGTATTTTTATAATGCCCAGATTTATGCTTTGTAACTTACAGAAACTTTACCAAACTGTGATCAACACAGGAATGTGGCACTAGGGTAACCTTAATCTGTGTTCTCAAGTCAGAGTAACTCAGACTTAGCTTTAGAATAAACTATGTCTTATCTCCTTTGAGGTCTGAGTGAGAATTCTTTTTACACTGATTAGCAAACAAATGACAAGTATTACTTAAAGCATAGTGGTATATTGGAAATTACAGGACCAAAAGCACTGAGTTATTTGCAACCTACTCCCACCAGATAAAATGTACCTAGAAGCACAGTCTGTCCCCACAAGCTGTGCCCTGAGGTTGTAGTAGACTACAGTTGGCAGCCTTTCTCTGCCAACTGGGCTTCTTTTATGTGTAAATCTTGATCTCTTGGTCTCAGGCAGGCACTAGCTCCTGCATCCCCTGCCCTACCAAACACACCATAGTAAATGGGAAACACCAAGACATCTCCATGCTGCTCCTGTTTGTTTGACTCATTGTCCAAGACATCTGCAACCAACCAAAAGTGATGCCAAATGGAAAAGAAGCCCAATACACTGGGGCGGGGTGTCTTTTCCCTGACCCTGGATCTGTTCTAGAGTCTCTGTCCATCTACAGGCCTGTGAGTGATGGTGATTAAGATATGCTCAGTGTTGGTCTTCACTATCCTATCATGATGACTCAGGCTAAGTCTTAAGCTTACTTTCCTGTCCTATACCCATGGTGACTTGAACCTTATTATACTGTCAGAGACTAACTGGGTAGTAGTAGTAGAGGAAGGTCTTTGGCCCCTGTTAGATTTGAGCTAAAAGCTATTCAGACCCACAATTCCTTTAGAGTCTCACATACTATCAAGCCCCTTATTGGATGTGACTGCAATAGGCTCTCTAGGGGGTAGGTATACAATGATTTCACAAATAAGTGTTGAAATTGCAGAACAGTAATAATAGCACTCTATCTCTGGTCCTTGGTATTAATTCTAGGATCCTTAAAAGAAACAGTTTTTTTTTTTTTAATTTTTGAACAGATTCCCTAAGGATCGGGATTCAAAGAGAGTAGCAAGATCAGGAATTTACTACAGACTTCAGGTATCACAGGCCTAGGTGTTCTCTTTCTCCGTACCTTCCCAAATCCTCTAAGTCACACAGTACTTAGATTGCATCCTCATTTCTCAAAAGTGCAAGATGCTGACCTTGTCAAAAGACTTAGAATTTTAGGGTGTGTTTTATTTGTTTGTTTTGTTTTGCTTTTGCTTTTCTAGGCAGGCAAAATAATTTTTCTGGCATTTAATAAATCTCATGACCTTGAGAAACAATCTACTTCTATGTCCTGATACTAAATTGGACAATATCAGTCTCAGAGATTTCCTGGTCTGTATAATCTTAGGGCTGTTCTACATACCAGCTTGCAGGCTGAAACATTAGTCTGCCCTGCTTGAATACAGGCCTCACTTCCTGCTGATGACATAATTCAGTTTAGGGAAGGCTGGGTTGGGAATGATGATGTTTACCTGAGGTTGTGGGACAGAAGTAGTGTTTTGGCCACCAAGACTGGCTCAAATTTAAATGATAATTTCTTTAGATGGAGGTTTAGCTGCCCCTTTCAAGGCTTTTGTAAGAATAAATTAGTTATGACATATAAAATTTTAAAAGAGTTTCTAGGACACTCAAAATTTTCAATATATTTTAGCACAAAAGTATTTTGTGATCTTGAATTTTTCTCTTATGAAAGTGAAATATGAACATAACTTGTGCCTCTTAGAACTACAAAATGGATTAAATGCAAATGCATACAAAGCACACCTCACATTGAAAGCAGTTTTATATGGTTTAAATAGTTGGCATAATGGTTGATGTATTTCACTATTTATACCATATAAATGGTATGAACTTATACCATTTATACAGTATAAACAGTGAAAACAGTTTTACATGCTATATGGTATAGCTAGGGATAGTAGCCATTGTAACATCATTTATGGGTGCCACTTATATTTTTAGTTACTACCAATTATTGAAACAAACCTAATATGTGACTGTACTGAATCTTATCAATGGGACTCAACTCTGCAAAGAGTATTTGTTTGCATTTTAAGTATTATTAAATTCTTTAAGAATATAAATTTTAATTGTGACTACTCTTCAATATTTCTTCTTTTCTCATTGTATTTTCCCTTTGAAAGAGCAAAACTATCAAGAGCAGTCCTTTGGCCTCCTGGATGACAAATGGCATGCTTTGTGCTTTGTGCCTTCAGCCCAGAGCTGTGAACCCATCAGTTCCTGTGTTGGTGACTGGCAAGACTGTCATCATGACATCTCAGCTGCTTGGAACACTTTACAGATGCCTTGAGGAAACTGCAATTAACATTGTTAAAGGCATGACTCCTGCTTCATGGGGCCCTACAGAAGCTCTGAAAGAATCCACTCAAGATAAGATAAATGCCCTTGAACTTACAATGACCCTGTTCACCTTGGAGATATTACTCAGAAAGGGAAGGCAACCACTTTCTGAGTGGATTTCAGAGATCATCAAACATAGAAAGTCATTCAATAAACTCCTCTCCCAACACCACCAATTTTCTCTAGGGCATTGCTGGTACAGAAACTATCACTTTTGGGCAGATTAACTGCTACTAAAGATATACTCCTTTCCATGCTTATTATCACTCACTCCTCCTGGATCTTCAGCTCTCCAGAGTTTAGTCCACTTGTGATTATTATAATATTTGTGATGGTGATTTTTAATGTGAACTTGTCACAAATTAGAATCACTCCAGTTTGGGGAAACCTGGTAACCGTCAAGATGAAAGTTCAAAGCAGAAGGAATATTCTGTACCTATTGCTTGCTTGACCTTCACTCTTGTGCCTGAGGTGATTTACTGTTGTAGGTGCATCCACTGCTCACAGGAGAACGGGCATTTCCAAGCTTCCACCATTGATGGGATGGGCCAGAGGCTCTCTAGTACCTTCCCAAGTATTCTGCATAAAAATGGTGGAGGGAAGAGGACTTATGGGACATATGGTGAGGGGGGATCTGGGAAAAGGTGAAAGCGTTTGGAATGTAAGCAAAAAATATGCAAAATAAAAAAAAAAAGAAATGGGACTGTAAAGGCACCATGTCTTGCGAACTGAGCAACTACTGTGTTCTCAGACTCTTGGGTCTGAGATACTTGTTGTTTCTATTTGAATGTAAGATGGCTTAGTAAATTACACACACACACATACACACACACACACACACACACACACACACACACACAAACTTGCTTGTTAGCATGTTTGCTTATCCTACTCAATCCTTTAGACAATCCTGACTAACACAATGCCTTATTCTTTTTATCTGGAGAGAAATTGAGGTTGGCTGAATGAGACAAAACTAGGTTATAGAAATTAATCTTTGAAAAATAAAACAGAACAACAATGTCCTGGTTCCAATCTCCTATGTATAACTACAAAATTTAATTATATTATAATGTGCTTTTCACAAAGGTATTGGAGATAAACAATGTACTCTGCTTACTGTGAATCTCTGCTTTGTGAAGGCTGAACATATGGTCTTATTAGTAGAGAATTGAATGCAGTGTTTTGAAGATGTAAATTGTAGGACAGAGAATTTCATGATATTCAAATTGTCTTCTGGTGTTAAACAGATCTAAATTCCCCAGTGGCATCACTAGCTAACTACATGAACATAAACAAGATAGTTAAGCCCCTTGTACTTCTGACCATTGAGATTGCTTTGAGAAATACATATAATAATATGTGAAGAATGTCTGGTAAAATAACTTGATTATAATTACCATTAGAAAGTAGCCACCATAAAAGGGCATCTACGGACATTTTTTTTTTTCATTCTCTATATTGAGCATGCTGCAACATCTCAGCTTCTATTTCTGGATTTCAATTAATTTTGTCTACAGTTTTTTAGTATATATACTTTCATTAATGCATTCTGGGGTTGGTTGGTTGGTTTTGAAAATAAGTTCTCACTATATTATATTGACATCCAACTGGAAAGTCTTGTCATGTGCTGAGGTTACAGCCATGTGCCACTACAACTTAACATCTGTGTGCTTCTTTAAAGAATTATAAAAATGAAAAAAAAAGAAAGATGTTCAATGATCACAATACCATTAGTGGAATTATAGAGTTACATCTAACATAGAAAGTTATTCAATAAACCTTTCTCTTGCAACGTTAATTTCAGTTGGAGCATTGTGTTCTTCAAGCATCCATGAAATACTCAATGCAGATACAATGTCATGAACATTTCAGGTCTAATTTATTTCTAGATTATTGTATTTTACACAAACCATTGCAACATTATTATTATTATTATTATTATTATTATTATTGGTGTTGGATTTGGAGAATGAATTACAGAACCTTACAATGCTTCGAATATATTTAACATTCTTTCAATCTATCAGAATTAGATATGTCACTGAAAAAAGTCTCTCATTCTCCCCCTTTTTGTAAAATCTGATTGGCACTCTCTAAAGATGTCCTGCAACTGTAAAGCATGAAGTAGATCAAATGAGGCTCAGATACAAAAAC
This sequence comes from Apodemus speciosus, assembly GCA_002335545.1. NCBI lineage: Eukaryota > Metazoa > Chordata > Mammalia > Rodentia > Muridae > Apodemus > Apodemus speciosus. Next base: position 46,441 of record BDUI01001018.1, read on the forward strand.
CTCAACAGAGCAGTAGAATCTCGTTCTTCATAGCATCTAAGACAAATCTAGTAGCATTCTTTTCTGGAATGCATTAGAATATACATTTTGTGGATTTCAATTCTTAACTGTTTCAGTTTTTCTCATTAATTAAATAACCTTAAATATAATCAATTATATAGTATACACCCTCTTAATTGTGAAGATATATTTTAATATCTCAAATGCGTATCCAAGGTTACAGATATCAAATCCTATAGATGCTAGATTTTTTCATATACATACTCACTTATGATAATACTTCATAAGGTAAACACAGTAAGATTTTGGTAGCTAAAAGTTACATAGAACAATTATGACAATATTAAAGTTATTTAAAAACTTTGAGTTAATTATGTCTTGGGTTTTTACTTAATATTTTTTGGCTCCATAGCTAAATATATTGACCATAACTAAATAAAAGTGTGAAAAGCAAAATTACATGTGAAGCATGACTGAACCAAAAGTCTATATACTTTCATTTATTGTACTAAAACATGAAAATTTATTCTCATTTTATAGTTTAAATGATGAATTTAACCTTTATGAATTCCTTACGTATACTTTTTATATAGCATTTGTGACTTCATTTCTTCTATGAAAAGAAATTAAAGCATCCAGAGAGCGTCTCTACATCCATGTCTCAAAGCTTGAACTGCTTCATACAATTTAAACTACAATTTTATACTTGATAAATTCAAGGTTAGAAGACAACAGAGTTAATTAATGGCAAAATAAACAAGTAAACAAACAGATAAAATTACCAGGCATAATATCCCCTTCTTGGGCCTTAGAATAGTCTTGAAATTGAAGTGTATTGGCTTCAGATTAAATCTGCCTCTGTCAATTCTGGATACCTACTATTGGCATTACTATGAACTATTATTATTGTTATTATTATTAATTTTTAGATGTATATATTTAATATTAAGGAGTACACTGTTGCTGTCTTCAGATACACCAGAAGAGGGCTTTAGATATCATTGCAGATGGATGTGAGCCACAATTTGGTTGCCTGGAATTGAACTCAGGACCTCTGGAAGAGTGCACATATATATATTTCTATTGTACTCCTAACATTTCTTTTATTTTCATTATAGACATTGTCTTATCTTTTTCCCTGATAATGAATAATACTGGAAACAACTATATAGACTGTGGTAACTCTGGCCCAGAATGACAAACATTCTCTCTCATTTGTGGATTCTTGCTTCAAATCTTGTGTATTTAGCTTGGCACACAAGTAGATGCCCAAAAATGTGGAAAACGTATACATTAAATGAGCAGGGAGAGTAAATTATAGTTAGAATGAAGGTAATAAGGTAGAAAACTAGAGGCAGAAAGCCTTAGGCAGGGAAAAGTGCAGTTGCATAGGAGTGGGATCAAGGATAAAGGAAAGGGACAAGAAAAAGGAAGGAGATCTACAAACTCACATGAAAGCCCACTCTACTGACACCCAACTTAAAAGAGTTAAAAACCAGTAGAACACAGCTAGATGAATGAGGATGTGAGGGTGAAAGAATTCAGTAGTCAGGACGGAATGGCATAAAGAAGGAGAGAGTGTTAATCAAAACTAAAGTAATATGAAAATGACATATGGAGACTGTACTAGTCAGGGTTCTCTAGAGTCCTGGAACTTATGGAATGTCTCCACATTGAGGGAATGTATTATAATGATTTACAGCCTGCAGTCCAACAAGCCTAACAATAGGCAGCTGTGAATGAGTATCTAGTAGTTGCTCAGTCTCATGAGGCTAGATGTTTCAGCTGCTCTTCTGTATAAGCAGGAATCCTGAAGATGTAGGATCCAAGAGATGTGCTGGGAAGCAAATCCAAGCAGAGAAAAAAAAGAACAAATCCTTTCTTTTCCCTCTGTCCTTATGTAGGCCTCCAGCAGCCAGTATAGCCCAGATTAAAGGTGTATACCATCACTCCTGGATTTGGAACTTGCTTTGTCCCAGGCTGGCCTTGAACTCAGAGAGCTAATTTCCTCAGTTTCCTGGAACTAAAGGTATGTACTTACTATCTTGCCAGGACCTAAGCTTTTCATGGCCACTATGGCTCAAGATCTGGATCAAAAGCATGTGTTATCCCAAGTCAAGATCTGAGACAGAAACATGTGTCTTCGAGCCTCAAGATCTGGATCACAGCTGTGCTCTCCATTTTTGGATTGTAGTTCATTCCAGATATAATCAAGATGACAACCAGGAATAGCCATCACAGAAACTCAGTAGTTAATAAGCTAATTTCAAAATAAAATCCCACTTTTAGGGGCTTCTACTTGTGTACCACACTAAATATACAAAAGATTTGAGGCTAGAATCCACAAATAAGAGAAACCATGAGATGTTTGTTATTCTTGGCCTGAGGTACCACAGTCCACATAGTTGTTTCCAGTTATCAGGGAAAAAAGAGCAAGAATGACTTCAGTGAAAATTAAAAAAAAAATGTTAGGAGTACAATAGGAAAAAATACCTTGCATAGATAATTCTGCTCCCCAAAGTCTTGAAGGTATGGGATATCTCCTTATGAGTTACTGGTCCAAAAGGTCTCACAGGTCTCTAAGACAACACAGGCTATTGCTATTGCCATTTGTTATGCATAATAACTATATGGTAAGACCCTATTGCTGAAGACACCACACACTATGGCTAGAAGACATAGAGAATCAATCTCAAACTGACTGAGAAACTTACTCCCTTCTGGTTAGCTTTCATAATTTTGAAATATGTTCTGCAAGCTGTTGTTATAGAAAAGGCACCAATGGTTTTACCTAGTATTGCATGCTGTAATACCAACCTGCCAAGCAAGATGTAAGTACTAGTGCTGTTGTGGCAATGATTACAGGATAACTAAGTGTTTACTGACTATATTCAATGTCTGTTCCAAAAGTGGAAATTTTATGCCTGGTATTGTATCTTATTCTGGCCCAAAGCACATAGATTTGAAAGTCATAGGCTCTGGAATAGAATTTATTTTATGAAATGATCATGTTGTCAATTGACTTCTAAACATTCATGTTTATAACCACAATGCTGCATTGTTCTCAGCTTTGGTTGAAGAAGCAAATTTTTTGGCAGTGGTCATAGTCAGTGAAAAATGCATAATGGGTTAAAGTGCTACGAAGAGAGTCTGAATGCTAAACTATAAGCAGGTGTTCTATATTCCATCATCTTCCCCAACCAAGGTTCAGGGACTATCTCAGAAGAGGAGGTGGAAAGAATTTAAAACCTGGGGATTGGGTTGAGGGAGTGCTGTGAAATGCTGTCTTTTGGTCATGACAAAGCTTTTGTAGTCATGATCTTCAGCAACTGCATAAGACTTACAGAAGATCAAGCCAGACAAATTCATGGCACAAGTGTAGATAATCTCCAGGCCTTACCCCATGTTGAGGAGCTGTTGGTAGTGGATAGCTACTGGGGGAAGAATAATCATTCTTTATTAATGAAATGCTCACTGGTAGGACTTCTATGCTCCAGTGAATGGCCCCAAACCATTGCACTTTTAGGCAACTACAACTAGATTTAGTGGGTAATTTTTTTTAAAGACATGAAGAGGAGGAGACAAGTTAGGGGCATATGGTAGATTTGAAGGGAAGAGATGGGGGAAGATATGTTCATTCATACTTTATTGTATGAATATATTCATGCATGTATGAAATTATAAAACATAAAGACAAAAATTTAAAAGAAATGGACAGAAATATATTTATAAATTTTCTGTATTACAGTCACATATTGTATTTAAAACAAATTAATGAACAAAATAAATACTTTCTAGTTGTTACTATAAAAAATACAGTGCTTAATTCCATAGACTAAATCTTTGTGATCTTCCAAACTGTACATACTGAAATTCAATAACAAGTTCTGTTCTCCCACTGCCACTCCTGTACCTTCATCAGACTCCAGAACCATACAGGTAAGCTTCCCTTCCCCCACCCTTCTTTACTGTTCTCTAAGCCCTCTGGGCCAAGCCACGCTGCCCTGAATAGCCTGTATCCCAAGGGGCCATCCACTCTCCTGCCATCTCTGTCTACCCACCTTCATCGGACCTGAGGCTCCTAATACAGACTACAATAAGAACATCCAGGAATCAAAACCATGGCTGAAGGCCCTCAACAGAACACAATCCACAAGAGCCAGAGCAACATGACATCTTCAGAGAACAGATGCCTCACTACAGCAAGCTCTGGTATCCTAACACAATCGAAACAAGAAAATTACCTTAAATCCAATATTATAAAAGATGATGGAGGCCTTTAAAGAGGGAATGAACAAATCCCTTAAAGACATATAGAAAAAATACAATTAAACAGGTGAAGGAAATAAATAAGATTGTGCAAGACTTGAAAGTGAATATAGAAGCAATAAATAAAACACAAACTGAGGAATTCCTGAAGATAGAAAACCTAGAGAAGGGCTGGAGAGATGGCTTAGAGGTTAAGAGCAATGACTGCTCTTCCAGAGGTCCTGAGTTCAATTCCCAGCAACCACATGGTGGCTCACAACTATCTGTAATGGCATCTGATGCCTTCTTTTGGTCTATCTGAAGACAGCAATGGGTACTCATATGAATAAAATAAATAAATAAATCAAAAAAGAAGAAGTAAGATAAGAAAACCTAAGGAAGAGAAGAGGAACAACAGATGCAAACATCACCAACAAAATACAGGAGAAGGAAGGGAGATTCTCAGTCATAGAAGATACAATAGAAAAAAATTGATACACCAGTCAAAGAAAAGGATAAAGCTAAGTCATTGTTGACACGTAACATCCAGGAAATCTGGGATACTATGAAAATCCCTAACCTAAGAATTATAGGAGTAGAAGAAGGTGAAGAGTCCCAGGTCCAAGGCCCAGAAACTATTCTCAACAAAATCATAGAATAAAACTTTCCCACCCTAAAGAAAGGGATGCCTATGAACATACAAGAAGCTTATAGAACTCCCAACTAGATTGGACAAGAAAAGAAAATCCTCCAGGCATATCATAATAAAAACATACAATCTACAGTATCAATATTAAAAGTGACATTAGCATCTTGTACTCAGTCCAGTAGTTGAGTCAGACAGATACAGATACCCACAGCCAAACAGTAGATGGAGCTTGGGGATGTTTTTTTTTTTCTTTTACTTGATTTTTTTAAATTTACATTTCAAATGTTATCCACTTTCAAGGTCTCCCATTCATAAACCCCCTATCCCACCACGGCTCCCCTTGCCCCTATGAGGGTGCTCCCCTAACCACCCACCCAATCCCATCTTCCAGACCTGGCATTCCCCTACACTGGGGCATTGAACCCCATCAGGCCCAAGGACCGCTCCTCACACTGATGTCCAACAAGGCCATCCTCTGCCACATATGTGGCCAGAGTCCTGGGGTCTCTCCATGTGTATTCTTTGGTTGGCAGTCCAGTCCCTGGGTGCTCAGGGGGGTCTGGCTTGTTGACACTGTTGCTCCCCACCATGCTGCAAACCCCCTCAGGTCCTTCAGTCCCTTTTCCAACTCCTCCATCAGGGACCTGTGCTCAGTTCAATGGTTGGCTGCAAGCATCAGCCTCTGTACTTGTCAGGCTCTGGCAAAGCCTCTCAGAAGACAGCTACATTAGGCTCCTGTTATCAAGCACTTCCCTGCATCCACAATAGAGTTGGGGTTTGGCCACTGTATATGGAATGGATCCCCAGATGGGGCAGTCTCTTGATGGCCTTTCCTTCAATCTGTGCTCCACATTTTGACTCCACATTTCCTCCTCTGAGAATTTTGTCCCCCCTTCCAAGAAGCAGTGAAGCATCCACACTTTGGTTTTCCTTCTTCTTGGGCTTCATTTGGTCTGTGAATTAAATCTTTGGTATTCCGAATTTTTAGGCTAATAGCCACTTTTCATTGAGTGCATATGTGCTTGGGGATGCTTAAGAAAGAATTGTGGGTCTGGAAGTGGATAGGAACTCCACAGAAGACCAACAGACTCAACTAACCTGGACCCTTAGGGACCTCTGATTCTGAACCACCAACAAAGAACACAAAGGGACTGAACCTAGGCCTCCCCACTCACATGTAGCAGGTATGCAGCTTGACTTTCGTGTGGGTCCTGAGCAACTGGAGCAGGGGCTATCCCAAGAGCTGTTGCCTGCATGTGGGATATGTTCTATTATCTGGGCTGCCTTGTCTGGCCTCAGTGGGAGAGGAAGCAGAGACTTGAAGTGCCAGGATGTGTAGAGGGGAGATACCTAGGGTGCCCCTACCTGTTCAGAGGAGAAGAAGAGGGAGAGGGAGAAGGAATATGGGAGGGGACAGTGAGCAAGAAGTAAATAGAATAAGTAAAAATTAAATTAAATTAAAAAAGAAATTAAAAAATCAATATACAGTATTAGAGGCCTTTGGAATGTGTTTAGATCATGGGGGTCCAGGTCTCATACTTCGAATTAGAACCTTATTAAAAAAACTTCAAATAGCTCCCTTGCCCTAATTGCCATATGATAACACATCAATAAACCAACTATATGTAATAAGCTTCTTTTTTGTACCAAATCTGTACCTATAATGAGGCAACTATAGATGAGTTAGATCATTACCACACGCAAACTCTCTAAACATCCTTACTTTGGACCTGTGAGACTTTGATACTGGGAAATAAATTTTGTTGCCTGTGAAGTATACATTATATAGTATTCTGTTATCACAATGCAAATAAAACAAGACACTTATTTACCATAAACGAATTCAAAATTTCACTTACTGTCCAAGTTTTTTGTTGGTTATTGGTTACATTTTTATAGCGTGCATTAATAACTTCCTTTACAGTCAGTTCCTACTTCTTCACTGCTTTTCGGTCTTCTTTAGAGGTATACATTACTGATTGTCAAAGCCAGATATTGTTAAGTATTGGTATATTAACACTAGTCAAACACCTCTCAGAGAAACTAATAGATTATAATCCCCACTTCCAGATAAATAAAGAAAAAGAAAGTAGGGAAGGAAGGAAGAGAGAGAGAGAGAGAGAGAGAGAGAGAGAGAGAGAGAGAGAGAGAGAGAAAGAGGGAGGGAAATGAAAAAAGAATTTGAAAATAGTAGGAAATATTTTAGAAATGTGGATGTGTTTTAAGCAAGAGTTTCACACATGGTTGTTCACTCTATACATCTGGGATCAGGATCCAATAATAAAGTTATCCTAGAGTTAAATCCTTGAGAAAGTTTTCTAGAGAGCCATAAACAATCTTGAGAAATGAGTGCTTTTTAATTAATTGACAAGGAAAATCTGTAGGGCTATCAAAGGTCCATTCATATGATCCTTTACATTTCTATCTTATTCTTCAGCATATGTGGTCTGTGTGTATGCATTTCTAAAAGGGGATTCTTTCATGGGTTACAAGCAACATGGACAACTGCATTGAGCAACTTGTATAAATTTTCTCTAATTCTTGCCACAAACTTATGAAAGTGTTTCTATTCTAAGAGTTGTGTTGTAGTTGTATCCATTGGGCTCATTAACTCTGCATTTCCATCAGCTGTCATTTTCTTTAATGGTCTCTATTTTAAAGAGAAACTTCTCTGATGAAAGGTAAGATCTATACTTATCTATGTTTATAAGGCAAATGTTTAGAATGTAGTTAAGTAAAGGGGCAGTTAGTTGTAGGCAGTTAGTTGTAGACTCTCTTCCAAGATCCATGGACTTCATTAGCCCTGGGAGCTGACTAGTTTAAAGTACCAAGCATGATTTCCCTCTTGTTGAGTGAGACAAGTTTCGTTACACAGCTGTTGGTTATTGCCAAGTTATGTATGCCACTACTGTATCCTCAGGATTATCCTGCCATACTGGTTGTTGTTGTGGGCAGGACTATTGATTGTTTCCCTCCTTTGAAAGCTTCCATAGAACCTTCTGGTAGCATGAAAGCTTTTCTGCAGGGAGGGGTACTCATATCAGAAGCAGCTCAGGTCTGCTATGTCCTGTGTTTAAAGTACCTGGTCTCTTCACCAATACGGAATTAATGTCCACCTCTGGTGGCAAAGATGAGCATAACAGCAATAATCTATATAAGCTTTGGAGATCTCTTGGAAAACCTTGACCAATAACTCTAAAGAAAGGCCTCTGATGCCTGATGTTGGTGTTTTTATTAGGTAGTCTATGGCTCTTGAAGGAAGCATTCTCAGTTCAGATGGGGAAATTTCATTTAAATTATGTATGTTTATATACTGCCAGAAATGTATTATAAATATTTTATGTAGATGATTCCTTGTGATTTTTTCAGAAATCTTCTATTTTAACCTGTATTTTTTATTGCCTCCCTCCATAATCCATTCAAAACTTTTTTTCTTTAAACATTATTAGACATTTTCTTTATTTATATTTCAAATGCTACCCCATTTCCTGGTTTTCCCTCCTAAAATCCCCTATCCCATCCCACTCCCCCTGCTCAGTCACCCACCTACTTCCTCTTCCCTGTCCTGGCATTCCCCTACACTGGGGCAACAAGCCTTCACAGGACCAAGGGACTCTGCTCTCATTGATGTCCAACAAGGACATCCTCTGCCTCATGTGCAGACGGAGCCATGGGTCCCTCCATGTGTACTACTATTTAGTTGGTGGTTTAGTCCCTGGGAGCTCTGCAGATACTGGTTGGTTCATGTTCATATTGCCAGCTTTCCTATATAGTCTTTCATGTTGTGGTGGCCTATAACCAGAAAACTATCTTAATTGCTACTTCATAACTGTAATTTTGCTACTGTTATGAATTGTAAAGTAAATACCTGATAGGCAGAATATCTTATATGTAAGCTCTATAAAAAATGTTCAACCACTAAAGGGGTCATGACCAAGAGATTAATAACTGATGCTTTAGATAATCATAAATAAGAAGGAGTGAGTCAGTTTTTATAATCATACCTTGGTATATTTCCATTGCACTTTTAAGTGATAAACATGAAAACAAAAATACAGGACCCTAAGTATTAAATAACTTACAGAGAAAGCAAATAATTATATCAATGCCACATTAAAGATAAATGTCCCATTACTCCTTGAATGAGCTTGGTAACAATTCACAGAGGGGGTTACACTTAAGTAGATATCTGAAGATGGCATTTCTAGGCTAACAAAAGAAGACTGAAATAAAGTTTAGGCAAATAGAAAATTCAAAGACATGACATCATGCTTTATTTAACTCTTGAAATTACAGTTTATTTTGGTGGTGTGTAAAAGCATTAGGTAAAATGGCTAGATATGTTTATATATTATTTTTATATATAAAATTATACAATTTTATATTATATAATTGTGTGTGTGGTGTACAGATGTAGATGAGACATTTAGAGGGGAAATCTAAGAGAAGGGAGAATGAAAACGAAATGGTAATAGAATATATGTGGCATGAAATCAGAAAGTGTGAGCTATTTGGTAGAAGGAAACAACAGATCAGCAAGAAAAGTCAGGGAACCAGGGAGGGCACTAAAGAAAAACTAAGAAAACAATACCTATAATGATATATACTATGTAAATGGCAAATGAAGTCCATTATTGTGTATTTAAACTAGAACTAAATCCAAAAAAAGGAGATATCAAAATAATCCGAAGAACTAAGTAGATGATATAGCATGAGTGTTGACTAGTCCTATATCAACTTTACAAAAAAACTGCTATAGTTACCAGAAAGGAGGGAACCTCAACTAAGAAAATGCATTTGTAAAATCCAGCTCTAAGTCCTTTGCTTAATTTGTTACTGGTGGAGGAGGGTCCAGATCATTGTGAGTGGTTCTGACCCTGGACTGGTGGTCCTGAGTTCTATAAGAAAGCAGGCTGAACCTGAAGAATATCAAATGGCCAAGAAGCACATTAATAAATGTTCAACATCATTAGTCATTAGGGAAATGCAAATCAAAACAACCCTGAGATT
>BDUI01001018.1:65850-78678 GCA_002335545.1 Apodemus speciosus
TAATAGAAGTTAAAGTGAAAATTAGAATGTACAGCACATATCACATACACATACTCACAGAAGATGGCTTACTACAGACTTGGTATCATATCTGACTAAAGGTATGTACTTAAATAATTGATACTATAAAATAAATTCAATAATGATAATAATGATAATGATGATGATTATAATAATAATAATAATAATAATAATAATAATAATAATAATAAAGAAAGCTGGCTGAGCACACCATGAGGAACAAGGCAGTAAGCAGCTCTCCTCCATGTCTTATGAATCATCCCCTGCCTCTAGGTTCCTGCCCTGCTTGAGTTCCTTTCTTAATTTTTTTTTTATAATGAACAGCAATTTGGAACTATAAGCCAAATAACCCCTTTCTTCAACTTGCTGTTTGGTTACAATGTTTTGTTACAGCAATAGAAACCCTAAGACACTAGAGAACCAATTTGTGGTCATGCTAATATTTTAGTCCAGTAGGACAGCCATGTATTCATCCTTGGATGTAAAAAATAGCAATTGCTCTGGTATAGAGAATAGAAATTGAGTAGGCTTGGAAGCAGAAATGAAAAACAGAAGGATTCTATTGCGGTCTATCCATTACTTCAAAATGAAAAAAAAAATGTCTGTTTTACTCATGACTATAGTTAACTAAAGTGTTGCTAGTGATATTTCTAGTAGTGTTTGAGAGTTGCACAATAAAATACAATGCCCAGTTTAAAGATGGGGCCACCCAGCCATCTCAAAATTTTTACCTAGAAATATTTGTGTCCAACAGAAAGGCAGGGACAAACATGAAGCAGAGACTGAAGGGAAGGCCACCCAGAGACTGCCCTACCTATGTATCCATCTCATCTGCAGATACCAAACCCTAACACTATTGCTAATGCCAAAAAGTGCTTGCTGACAGGAGCCTGGCATGGCTGGCTGTTCCCTGAGAGGTTCTATCAGCTCCTGACCAATACAGATGCAGATACTCACAGAAAACTATTGGACTGAGCCCAGGGACCCCAATGGAAGAGACAGGGGAGGGACTGAAGGAGCTGAAGGGCATTAAAACACCATTGGAAGAACAATATCAACTACCTGGACCACCCAGAGCTTCCAGAGAATAAACTACAAACCAAAGAGTACACCTGGAGGGATCAGAGCTCTAGGTACATATATAGCAGAGGAAGGCCTTATCTAACATCAGTGGGAGGAGAGGCACTTAGTCCTGTGGAGACTTGATGCCCCAGCTTAGGAGGATTCTAGAGGGGTGAGGAGGGAGTGGGTGAATGGGTGGCAGAGCACCCTCATAGAGGCCAAGGGGACAGGGGGGATGCGAGGGGAGATTTGTGGAGGGGTAATGGGGAAGGGGGATATCATTTGAAATTTAAAAGAATGAAATGATAAATAAATAAATAAATAAATAAATAAATAAATAAATAAGAAAACAATGATCATCATGAATATCTGAAGATTAAAAGTGTCATTTGAAAACATTCAGGAATTTAGTTGGATTTGTTAAACATTCACGTTGATTCATATAAACCTAAGAAAAATTTCTGTCAGACTTGTATAATAATAAATTTTAAATTCATCTTATATATCCAATCCAGTGATTCTCAGCTATTTGAAGAGAAGCACTAATGTCTATACAATTTAAAGTTTCTTTTTCCATTTTATGAATGATATCATGGTCTTAAGATGGAGTCATAAAACTTCATTTAACTGAAATTAGTAATGTCTGCCTAGGCACAAATTTATCATTAAACCTTTGGGCTTATGTATCAATTAAATCTGTCATTATGTTCTAAATTTCCTTTTCATGCAAATGCATTGTAAAATATATTAAATACCAAGAGGGTATATAAAAGAGGACAATTAATGATTTCTACTCTGTTCACTAACTACAAGAGCTGAGTGGCATTAAAAGACAGGCAATAGTATTAGGAAACAATTAAATGTGACATTGTAAGCTATGCTTCATAGGCCAGATGAGTGTTTCTCGGGAAGACAAGTAAGTGTAAAGGAAGACAGTCCACATAAAGGAGATATCATGAACAAGGTGTGAGATAAGAAGAGCATTCAAGGAATGTGATATAATGAACAAGGTGTGAAATAAATTGACCACTTGAGGGGGAAACCAGTGGAGCATTCATGGAATTCAAATATATCTAGGAAATAAGATATGTACAAAGAATGCCAAGTTCCTAAGGAGGGAATCTGGGGAGTTAGGAATTATTCTGGTTGCAAAATCTCTTACACCATGTAAGCATTGTGATTTGAATAAGCAATTGAAAGAGTAAAGTTGAAGACAGAGTATGGAAAATATGTGAAGTGGGGTTAACAGGCCATTAGATATGATGTAATCTCATGAAGATAATGTATATACCATGATGTTTAGCTAATAAGATTTTTATGATCTATATTTAGTCTCTTTCATTGGGCTGATTTGGTGCCTCATGAGTTTTTGTTTTAAATACCAAATTGGCGTCCCAATCTTTCTTTGCTTGTATATCTTGATTCTACATATGGATAAATAATGATACAAAATTCAGAGGTAACATTTTTCCTTGGTGGTTGAAATAACAATCATTGTTTCTACTATGGTCATAATAAAAATATTAAGAGAAAAAACTTGTAAATAATGTTTACCTTTAATCTTTTCAAGCCCTGAATGTGGAAGGAGGGAATAGGGCTAGGGAAAATGCAGGAAATTTCCGTCTTTCTTTTAACCATGGACTTACCAATATTTTCCCTAGATAAAATACCTCTAGAGGTTTTGTCAAATGTTTCAAAGTTGAGAAAAGTAAAATGGCTATTTGAGGAGGAATAGAAGCTTAAAGACTCAGTGATGACCTACTCCAACATTTCTCAGAAGTGTTGTCAATGAAATGATTGGATATCTTCTAAAAGTCAGAGGGAGCTAAGGACCAGTATTTTAATTATATCTCAATCACGAAATTGAGGTTTTTAATTTAATATCGATAATTCCACACTTGTATCCATATTATGCACTGTGATCACAGTCACTCCCCAGTACCTTTTCTCACCCCCTCCCACTATTGCCAACGCTCATTAACCCTAACTAGTCCCCATGGCACACCCATGTCTCTCTTGTCCTCCTCTTCCTCCTTTTTTTGTGTATGTGCAGGTGGTCTCAGTTGCTGTGTGTCATATCTAGAAGACAGCACTTCACTACTCCCTTAGTCTTTCATTCCCATAGTCTTTTCAACTTCTTTAATCAATGTTCCTTAGAACTTAAGGAGTGACATAGATGTCCTGTTTAGGGCCAACCACACAATTGTTACTGATCCTCAGAACTGAGCCCAGTTATGTGTCCTCAATTTGACCATTTGCTCACAAGGGGAAATGTAACTCCTATGATCCATGATTACAGCTATACCTATCTATACATGTAAAAATAAATATTTAAGGGCTATTGAGATGGCTTATCTCATATAGACACTTGATGTCAAGCCAGATGACATAAGTTAAATACCAAAACCCCACAAGGTAGAAAAAGAGAACCAACTCCTGCATCTTACCCCCTCTTACTTCCACGCAGGTGCTGAGGTGTGCGTATGTGCGTGCGTGCGTGCGCGCATACACACACACACACACACATACACACACACAAAGTGAGATGGAGAAAGAGAGACATAAAAAAGTACATAAAGAAGCAAGTATAATAAAAATTAAAACAAGTATTTTAAAGGTTGTTTAATTGCAATAATTATGTAGCAAAACATTTCTCCATTGGCTCTATAACAACACATGACTGAAAAAGAGTGAGAATATGTTCAGGGAAATATCATCTTCCTGGGATTAAAGAGCAAGTACAAAAGGCACTTCTTGAGACAAGGCATAATAATGCATGTGGGAGATAAATAGAAATCTTCTAGCTGAAGTAAAGACAGGAAGAGACAACACAAGAGGAGATAGGGATAAAAAACTAGGTAGAAGCAACCATTTTCCATGTTTAGGCTTGTCGAAGGATTTAGGCCCAACCACAGCAAAAATTACAAATCAGTAAAATGGATTAAATCAGGATCACAACTGATCATCTCTGTTTTTCCAAAATATCACCCTGTACTAAAGCACAAGGAATAGATGTTCTATGAGATTTAGGAAGATCAACTTCACTTATCTCCATTTTACAGATGTGTAAAACAGAGTTCATATTTCCTGACTGAGTAACACAAAAATTTTTGTAGCTGCATATAATATAATGTATAGCTCATTTATTGATTTAGCATCATGAAAAAACTATCCTAAAGGATCAAAATTCCAGGGTTATTTTAATTGTGGAACTCACAGGCTAATAAAAGACAGTGGCAGGAAACTAAAGCTCAGAATGATTTTCTCACAAATGCTGCTACTGTGAAGTAAAAGAGAGTTCTATGAAACTTTGTAACAGTTGAGGAAGCAAGGACCATGTACTTCCTTGAGGAGGTGACATTGAAGCTGACCCATTAAAGATAAAATGTAATAAATTTTAAAAAATGTTTCCAAACAAAAGGAACACCATGTGCAAAGTCCTTGAGAAGGGAAAGGAACTGGCATGAATGTGTAGTTGAAACAAGTTTAGTGTGGCAAGATGTAGTGGATGGGAGGTGTTTATCACAGTATAGCACTTGACACATGGTAGGTGCGCAAAATGCACTTATGTAATGTACAACTAAGAAAGATGTTCTCAAGTAAAGAGCCATGCTAGAGAAGAATGAAACCTCAAAGCACAGGAGTAGCACATACTTCTGTATTTGTAGTCAAAGATAAAAAGACCAGCAGGAAGGAAAAAACTAATAGCATAACAGGGAATATTTAGAAGCGATACACTTTGAAAGAAGTAGGGAGATACTGGTAGATAGATATCCTTGGAAACAAAGAACACTTCCTTCACTGAAATGACTCCTTTGTACAAAGATTCCGGAACACAGAGATATGCTAGAGTCAATGATCCAGTTTGTGAATGTTCGTTGTTTATTTTTTTCTGAACTTAAAGTTTGGTATCAATTTGTATTTAATGTGAAATTGATAATGGTGGAAGTATTCACATGGCAGTAAACCACACATTCGGGCATTTTATTTTCTATTAATTACAGAATATTTATTGTGAATGTTATTTTCTTCAGTCATCTTATTTATATCTATTTTATAGGTGAGAAAAGTGAGCTAATATGCTTTCTAAATGATAGAATGTGGAGTCAACAGCAGTCTGAGACAAAGCTGTTCCTTTTTTGTCCCATCAGTCTCTATGGTAGAATCACAGCTGAGAACTTGTAAATACTAAAAGAGAACTGTGTGAAAAATGCAATTAGAACACCAAAAGGGATTTATTACAGAAATATCTTGGAAAGAAGAGGTGCTAACTGTGTAGTGTCAGGAGTTTCAAACTCAGTGAATTACTAGAGAAGGTTTTCCAGAAGAGGTGATATACAGACTGAATCACTATGCAAAAATTCATTAAGGAGATATGAGGGAATTTAAGCAACAACATATGGGGCAGAACCCCAAAGGAGTTTAGGATCACTGAAGTATAGGGCTTGAAGAGGGAAGAAGGGACCTGGTTATAAAACAGGGAATGTGGAACAGTTTCCATAGCATCACCCTTATTAGAAAATTTCTGAACAGTGATTAAATTTGAGGTCTTCATCAATATGCATAACACTGATATGCTGTGTTAATGCAAATGGAGCCTACTCTATTTGTATTTGTAATAAAGTTTTGTATCTATCAATAAGTACTAAATGCCTAGAACATGGGTTGGCTAATTTCTGGGGATAAGCGATGAGCGAAACTATCGAGTCTATATTCATGGACTTGATAGTACATACAGTAAGGGGAAAATTATTTGAAGGATCATTTTTTTTTATTTTTGAGTGTTGGTATTAGCTACCCAAAACATGATTGCCATAGAAGATTCTTCAAAGTCTGTTGTCTGGATTCCTTTTCTCATTGCTATGACAAAATATCTGTTGAAAGCAGTTTCAATATGGAAAGGTTTCATTTAGGCTTATAATTCAAGATTAATAGTTCATTGTGGTGGGAAAGGAATGGCAACAGGGCCATAAAGCAAGGAATGAGATGGATGTTTGTGCTTAGTTCATTTTTGTCTTTACTGTCAGTCTAGGACTCCAGGATATGCACTGTGTCATAGATAGTTAACGTGTGTACACTTAAGTCAATTAACTTAATCTGAAAAGTTCTTCACAAGCCAAGCAGAAGATCCATTTTCATGGTGATTCTAAATCCTATCAAGTTAATAAGATTAGCCATCAACTTCTACAGATTCTAAAGTCTGGAAAGGCAACCATAAGGAAATAAATTTAGAACTGAGATTAAATAATTATATGTTAACTGAGTGGCCAGAAAGAAATCCGTATTCCAAGCAGGGAGGGTAGTATATGTGAAAGCTTTGGGATACCATAAACCATCATCTGTTTGCTGTATCTTGGATTCAGAGTGTTTCCCAAATGTTGGCTTGCCTCTATTCTAGTGGCATTACAGAAAGGTAATTGAAGGATTAAGAGGAGGTTTTCAGGAAAATGAGGGTGTTCTCTTGAATTGCATAGTGTGGGGCTGGCTTCATTTTCCCCCTTCTTTTTACTCTCTGGACATAAAACAAATGGTTTTCTCTGCTTTATGCTCCTTACCCTTGTAGGTTGTCTCACTACAAGTAAAATAGCAGCAGCAACAAACAAACAAGGACTGAAACCTCAAACTTCATGATCCAAATAAACATTTACCTATAAGGTAAAGGTGATTAGGTAGTTGTCACGGGCATTTGTCAAAGTTATGAACATAAAGTACCATGATGGTATGATTATATTTCTGAAGATGCTACTTATTTGGGCCATAGGACATGAAGAAATCAACTTGTACCCATCTAGAAGCTTCCTCCATATTAACTAAATTTTATACTGCTGAAAAGTGCTATATAGGTTGCTGGTAGTCAAAAATTCATCAGTAGACTTAAACAGCTATGAACCTGATGAGTTATAAGAAGGACCGCCCTAGCAATATGTGTTTATTGCAGCAAGAGTAACCAACTGCTTTCTGGTTATATTTAAGGCCCATTACACAAGAAAGAGTTCATGCCTATTAGTATAAACCTGTTTGAAAACCTATGGCTGGCAGGAGAACCTACTATTTTGATGCTAATAAATGGACACAGTATCAAACTGCTTTCTAAATACTTAACTTTATATTCATATATTACTGAAGCTCCCAGTCCTCATCAGAGAAGCTCACTTTTAGAGGAGATTGATGACAGTACAACAATTCATAACTCTTTAGTTTGCAAAAAAAAAAAATGTGTTCAGCCCTAAATAGGACATCTGTGTATCTGCTCCTTACAGGGCTCAGGGAACATTGGAGGGGGGGGGTGGGGAAGGTAGAAATATAAGAGCTAGAGGTTTGGGAGAACTGGTCCAAAACTGTGTCTTCAGGATATGGCAAGGACATTGCATTCATGAGCTAATAAGAGCTGTGATGACCTGCCCAAGATTGGCACAAGATCAAGTCAGTCAGAATTTCAGTTTGGACAGTGGAGGGAAACCTGAAGTTTCACAACCAGTTGAGGAACTGTTGGGAGTTGATGATAGTTGGAAAGTCAGTTTGTTGCAGTGGTATTTATGGCCCCTAGTAGGTTGACCATGCTTCAGAGGATGGTACTACATTTATATGAATATCCCCATCACTAACAGACACAGTGGGTTAAAAATAGAGATTCAAAACAGTATGGTACTAGCACAAAAACAGACACAATGACCATGGAATAAAATAGAAGACCCAAACATGATTTCACATAACTACATCTTCTTTATATTTGACAGAGATTCCAAAAACAGAGACTGGAAAAATAGACAGAATCTTCAACAAATGGCGTGATGAAAACTGTGTGTTCACATGTAAAATTAAGGCTCATATCTTTCACCTTATGCAAAATCTAACTTCAAATTGATCAAAGACTTTAATATGAAACCTGAAACATTTAAACTGCCAGAAGAAAACAGAAAATGCCTTATGGGATAAGGACTAGAGCATAGCTTCTAAGTAGTGTTTCTAAAAATAGTTTCTAAATAGTTTTCCCTTTGCTCAGAAATTAAGAACAACTGAAACATGGGCCTCCAAAAACTTAAAAGCTTCTGAACAGCTAAAGAAATAATCAATTAAGTTAAGAGGAAGCCTACAGAATGTAAGAGAATCTTTGCCAGCTATGTATTTGACAGAGGATGCAGAATATACAAAGAAACCTAAAAACAGTTTTAAAAAAAGGGCAACCCACAAATGACCCGTGCAAAAAATGAGCTGAAGATCTAAACAATGTATTTGCAAAAGAAAAATAAAACTGGCAAAGAAATATCTCTAAAAAATTTTTATCATCCTCAGCAATTATGGAAACTCAAATGAAAACATTTTGAGATTTTTATCTTACCCTGGACAGAATGGCTGAAATGAACAAAACAATGACAAAAACTGCTCTAAGGATGTAGGGAAGAAGGGGTCGGGAATCATTCACTGTTGTGGCATTGCAAACTGGTCTGACAACTCTGGAAAGAAGTGTGGAGAACTCTCAAAAAGATAAAAATAAATCTACCATAAGAGCTAGCCATACAACTTCCTTGGCATATGCCCAAAGTACTTGACCTCCTAGTCCACAGATACTTGCTTAGCTGTGTTCATTGCTGTTTTAGTCACAATAGCTAGGAAATGGAAACAACCTCAACTCAAAAATGGATAATGAAATATGATACATATACATTATAAAATTCATCTCTAAAAAGCTGAAATCATGAAATTTGCAGGTAAATGGAAGAAACTAGAGAAGCTTATATTGTAAAGAAATATGAGAGCCAAACTTATGTTTGAAGTTTTAATTACTCTGCCTAAGTGATCTGTACAACAAAAATGCCTGTAAACTGTAAGTCCCTGGCCCAAGGACAGATGCTTCTTTAGACTCTGGAGGCTATTGTTCATATAAGATAACAAGCCACATGTGTTCATTTTCCTATACAAGTTTGTTTGACCCAAGTTCACCAGATATACTTGATCACACATATTCAGGAGGTACTTAGGCAGGAAGTCTATAAGGACATATGATTGCCTCATTGAACAAAGGAGGGAATTATGGGTTTGCCTTTATAAACACTTGGTCAATATAGCTTGTGGCCATTTTCTGTGAATCCTGGAATGGACCTGGCCAAAGCCCATCATCCTGACCAGTATTTAATCAAATTTAATTAAACCTTGCTCTAAATTTTGTTCAAAACTGAAAAGTTGTTTCAAACTTGACATATTTTCACGTCATATTCTCATTTAGTGAAATTAACAGTAACTCAGATCCAGAAAGACAAACACCACAAGTTTTCTCTCATCTGTGGTTCCTATCTCTCAATCTTCAGGTGTGAATATAATACCCAGGGAAATTGAAGAAACCAGGGAAGGAGGAGGGAAAAGAACACTAAAGGTTTTGTTTTTTGTTTTGTTTTGTTCATTGACATAGGACATGCAATAACAATGCAAAGGAGGGCATGGAACTGAAAGGGAGTAAGGAGGGGTATATGGAAGTGAGGAAAGAGATGGGAGAAATGTAATTATGTTCTAAGAAATAAAAAATTAATAAAGTCATATGAATAACTTTTTTTTTTACAGTCCAGTCGTTGCCCTACTTTTGGTCCAACTATCCACAGTTCCTCATCTCATTCCTCCTCTTCCTGACTCCAAGAAGATGTGGCCCCCCCCTGCCAGGCCTTCCCACTCCTTGGGGCCTCAAATCTCTCAAGGGTTAGGCATACCTTCTTCCACTGAAGCCAGTCCTTTGCTATATGTTGAGGGCCTCGGATGAACTAGTGTATGCTGACTGGTTGGTGGTTCAGTGTCCAAGAGATCTCAGAAGTCTGCATTAGTTGAGATTGCTTTCTATGGGCTTGCCCTCCCCTTCAGCTTCTTCAGTCCTTCCCCCAATTCCTCCACAGAGGTTCCTGACATCAGAGGACTGCCATGCTAGGCTTCTGTCTGTAAGCAAACCATTGCATCATAAATATTATCAGGTCTTGGTGTTTCCCCATAAAGTGGATCCCCAGTTTGGCCAGTCACTGGACCATATTTCCTTCTGCCCCCCCCCTTTGCACAGTCCATCCCCCAGTCCTCCCCTTCTCCTCTGAGAAGGTGGGCACTCTGGGTATTCCTCCACCCTGGCACATCAAGTATCTGCAGGGTTAGGTGCATCCTCTTCCATTGAGGCCCAACAAGGCAGCCCAGTTAGGGGACTAGATTCTACAGAGACACAACAGCTTTATGGATAGCCCCTGCTCCAGTTGTTGGTGGAGCCTCATGGAGACTGAGCTGCGTGCAGGGGAGAGGGCCCTGGTCCAGCCCATGTATGCTCCTTAGTTGGTGGCTCAGTCTCCATGAGCCCCAAGGGCCCAGGTTAGTCAACTCTGTTTGTCTTCCTATCAAATTCCTATCCTTTTCTAGCCCTCAATTCTTCCCCCAACTTTTCCATAAGAGTCCCTGAGCTCTGTCCAGTGTTTGGAGGCCACCTCCTATAGCTAGGTAGGACCCCCAATGGAGGAACAAAGACATCAACCCACCCATAAGATATTTGACCCAAAATTCGCCCTGTCTAAAAAAAATTGCAGAGACAAAGATGGAACAGACACTGAAAGAATGGCCAACCAATAACCAAACCAACTTGAGATACATCCAATGGGCAAGCATCAATCCTTGACACTAGTAATGACACTGTATTATGCTTGCAGACAGGAGTCTAGCATAACTTTCCTCTGAGAGGCTCCACTAAGCAGCTTAAAGTTTACTCCAAGAGGAAGAACTCAATAGAGAACCACTCTTTGGTGTGGGGATGGGATAATTTTTGAAATTCCTTCTTTCATCTGCTCTCTAGCATGCATGCACGCAGAGTCCTGACACAATATATTTCCCTATAGTATGGAATTTACAGTTGTTTCAAACTTGACGTATTTTCACCGCCAAAGGTGCATCTGTATGCCAAGCCTGATCTGGCAACTTCGGAAAAACAAATTATTTTCCTAGAAATAGGATGAGACAGAGTTTGGGAGGAAGAGAACAAGAGAGCATGTGATGATTGATTTGTTGGTGTTAGAACAAAGAAGACATATGAACATGAACTTAATCCATTTCACCATTATATCAAGCATCAAGTGTTACAAATCTATACCTCTAAATCGCATTTGGTTGAAATTCACCGTGTCAGTAATCTAAAGTGCACAGAAAATGTTTTATTCTACTGATTTACCTTGAAATCCCTGTTTGTATTGATTCTGCTAAGAGTTTAAAAGTAGAGAATACAAGACACAGCTGTGCTCAAGTTTTCAGGGCATAAATGGCATATTCTGCTTCCTGGCACTGGGAGAGATGTCATTGCTAAGGCTCTGGGGACACTAATTGAGTAGTGTTTCAGATTTGTCAGAGAACACAGGGCTTTATGTTCAATCAGTACTTTCAGAAAACTGTGGCAGTGGGACAAAAGGGATTTGAAGCACCAAATGTGGACATAGATGATTCAGAGTTTTTAAATACTTGAATGTTTGAAAATCTGGATCATTCTCTCTCTCAAAATTCCTTGAAAGGTTTGCTTCTTTCCATACTACAAGGGGGATCAAAGTACCCATGGCTCACAGCCAACTATTGAACTGAGCACAGGGTCCCCAATGGAGGAGATAGAGAAAGGACCCAAGGAGCTGAAGAGGTTTTCAACCCTGTAGGAAGAACAAAAATATGTATCAACCAGTACCCCAGAGCTCCCAGGGACTAAACCATCAACCAAAGAGTGCACATGGGGGGACCCATGGCTCCAGCTGAATATGTAGCAGAGGATGGCCTTGTCAGATATCAGTGAGAGGAGAGGCCACTGTGAAGGCTCAGTGCCCCAGTGTAGGGAAATGCCAGGTCAGGAAAGTGGGAGGGGTTTGGTAAGCAGGGGGTAGGGGAATGTGATAGGGAGTTTTCAGTGGGGTAACAAGGAAAGGGGATACCACTTGAAATATGAATAAAGCAAATATCTAATTAAAAAAAGAAAAAGAAAAATAATCAACTTCTTTTTTGAGAAATTCTGCACACATCTATATAATACCCAGGAATTTCCCTTGTTGAAATGAAATCTCTAAATACTCAGAACGACCAGTGAAAAGGAGAGAGCCTAAAGAAAAATCAACAATCAGAATACAATGCCACTCATTAAAATTTGTCATTGAATCCAGCCATATGATGATTTCTATAAAAATCACCACACGTGTTCATATAGTAGTATTCAAATGTTGATATCACCTTTGAACTTAGAAGCACAGATATCCTGTTGTAAAACTCGCAAATCATAGGCCCCATGCTTTAGAGGCCTTTCCTTGAAATTAGTAAAATGGTACTAATTTTTCTTGTATTAAATTTGATTGAGTGCCTTTTCTCACTTCTGGCTTCCATAGCTGACTATATTCAAGCAGGTATCTTAAACAACAAATAACAGCTTCACATTATTCTGAATGCTGAGAAGTCCAAATTCAAGATGTAGAAAGATGTTGTATCAGATAAGGGAAGCCTCCCTTCTGGTTTTCAAATGATGTCTTGTCCTGGTATCATTACAGTGAAGAGACCAGAAAGAGGTAGCATCCTCTTTTGAAAGCACAATTTCAAAAAAAGAATACTTTTCTTATGAATCAATTACTTTCAAAAGAAGTGATCTATAAATCTCTAAATACCATCATATTGGGCATTTTTTGGTTTGCTCTTTCCTTATTTCCCCATGAAAATCACTTACATAATAAATCTTAGACTACAAATTAATTATTTTTTAATACAAGCACTATT
>BDUI01001018.1:79149-90387 GCA_002335545.1 Apodemus speciosus
GTTTTTAGAAGGTCAATTAATTTATAAACAAATAGACAAATTTTAGAATGAATTTGGGTTAAAAAGTATGAAAAGTGTTTCAGTGTTTCTATTAGGATGATGAACATAAATTCTTTATGTATTTACATAAAGAATCATGAAATTATAGGTTAAAATATTAACACCACTTGAAATAAACCACTCAACTGTTACCCACTGCAAACCACAGATTTAAAGGACCCAGGCAGGCAGTGAAGAGAAGGATGGCATTCAGGAACCATGTATAAAAACCCTCTTACAGAGCCGGATTACCACCTTGAACATGACCCAAGATTTCAGAGATAAATATGTTGCTCCCATGACCAATCTGATATATTTTCGGTGGAGGCCCTATTTCTAAATGAATGTTTGACAAGTCAGACAATAGCAGGATGGGGATGAGTTCCCATGAGAATCTAATGAATTCTTTGTCTGAGGAGATTTTTTGACTGAAGCACAGTGGGTGATGCAGCCAGGTTTCTATGAACAGGTGCAATTCAAGGATGGGGCAGGTACACTCAACCCTCAAGATCAGAAGATCTGCTTCCTCCCTGCTTTTTCTTCATCAAAAGCTGGGAGAGTTCCTATCCAATTTTAGTTTCAGAACAATAATGAGCCTAGAAATAAAATCTCCCAAGTCAACAGCCAGAAACTTTCTTCTTAAAAACATCATCTGGGAAGGGATGACTTCTAAGTCAGACTAGCATGGCAAAGTCTCTGGAAGGAACATTAAGAAAGATGGAGTTGGGTTGTGGGTCCCAGGGTATAGTAATAATGTCACATCAGATTATATCTGTGGCTCAGGTTTTAGTAGCAGAAAACAGAACAGAGGAAATATGCTTTAAATATGAAAGACAGGACACTAGAGAAAGGAATGTCTAGAAAATTCCCTTCCCATAAAGAATCCTAATGCCCCTAAGACACTCGGTCCTTAATGGTACAAAGCTTTCTGCCAAAGAAGAGAATGTGCCTCATTATATGATCAARATCATAAAACATTTTAGCCTTTAAACATAAGAGTGGATCATCTTCAACCCTAACAGTAAGAGTGGAAATAGTTCCCATAGAAGCCTTATGCATATGCAGAATCTCAGAAGGCTCCCCACCCAAAAATAATCATCAAAATAGACAACAAAACACTTAAATGCCTTATTGATACTTCAGCAGTCAAGGAAATTTAATAACTACAAGAAATTCCATGAGACTGGCAACTAATCCTGACATATAGGAATTAGGGATTTCTATTGTGTATTTATAACCAAATAGGCCTACAGGTAGGAAGACCCTGATGGAGCTACTGGTCTAGTACATGCCCTAGTCACACAAGTATCTCCCAATCTTCTAGAAAGACATATCTTATGAACTGTGAAGGTAGTATTTATGACCCAATCAGAAAGAGTTCACATCATGGTAGATGATAATGCAGATAAAGAAAGCTATACAATGAAACAAAAACAAAAAAGAGAGAGAGAGAAATTAAAGTCCTCACACAACTGGTAAAAAAACAGCTTCTACTAAAACACAGCTGCCCCCTCATTTCCTCAATCAATGATCAAACCTACAGGTCTACAGGATTCCATTAGAAAAACACACAATTTCCCAGTGACTGCTATGCTTACTCCAGTTCCCCATAATCAGCTGGAGAGAGCAACATCTTCTTCTGCCTTTTTAAGAGAACAACACCAATAACTTACCGAAAACAGAGATAAACCCAGATAACTCCATAGCCCCACCCTCAACATTCTGCCTTATAACTGCTTTCTAATTTTCATGATTCTGTTGCAAAAAAACCCACCTCCCACTTTACTCACAACTCTGAAAAAGATCCATAATCCCCCCAATCTCAAGCATTCCAAGATAATACTAACCTGCTTCTGTCTACCTCAAATTACTAGCGATCACTTCCACCAATATAGCAAATAATATACTATTTATTTAGACCTACAGAAAGTCAAAAGGCTCCTTAATTTCTTTCAGACAGTGTCTCTGCTGTCTCTCTGCTTCTCTAGTTATCAAGATCCTTTTTCAAATTAGATGCCGCTCACTTTCTTCTCTAATCATTTCCAGCCTCTTCCARGAAAGAGCTTCTCCCCTCTACACATAGCATGTCAAATCTCCCAATCCACTACCAGGTAAATATACTTGCTGATCAATCTACCTCTACAGGAACATTCATAGCATCCACCAAACAAGTAAACCAATTCCATTCATGAGCACAYACACAAATGTAAAGGGGCTTTGAACTAGCTTCCCCCATACCCCTCACACTCAACTTCAAAGAACAATAAAAGCATGCTCATACTGTGATTCCCTTATTACTACCACAGCATTACAGACTATGGATACCAACCCCCAAGATTTCAAATCCAATGCCCTATGTCAAATTGATATTTCCCATATTCACCAATTCAGCAGACAAMAATATTTCTTTGTTATGATAGATCTATACTCACAATTTATATGGGCAAGAGCCCAAACAGGAGAAAACTCAAGAAGGTTAACTCACCCTTTGCTTTTCACCTTTGCAATCATGGGCATTCCTTAACAAATAAAAATTGACCATGAACCTTCCTTTACTAGCTCTCAATTCAAACCTTCTAGTCACAATGGGGAATTGTCTACCATGCAGGGATTCCCCATAAACCTTCAGGCCAAGAAACAATAGAAAAAAGACATCAAACCCTAAATTCCCAACTTCTAGAACAAAAGACAATATCCTATAACATTAACATATAATCAAAGAGAGCTGTGACTACCCTAAATATATCCAATAAGAACTACATCCACATATCTCCCTCAATTGTCGCACCAGAAATAACCCCTCCAATCTTATTGTGGTGATATGATCCTGTGGATGGGATATGAGAGGGGACAGTCCCTCTACTTACAACTAGAAGGTGTTTTGTTTGTATTATCACACAGGACCAGACTAAGCCTAGATTTATCTTGCCAGAAATGTCTTATTCCATCCCAGTAACTAAGAAGATGGCCATCCTGTCATTAACAGATAAAGGACAGAGGAAGTAGAGGAGAGAGAGAAGATAGAAACAACAAGATCTCCTGGAAGGACATCCATGACCTGGTGACAGCTTCCCAGTCCATGTGCCCTACACAAGCATCCCTCTCCTCTATTCTAATAGCAGTTTTTGTCTCTCTTCATACTAACTCTGCTACCTCCCAGCCTATTTCTAGCCTTCTAAAGACTCATCTCTGGAGATTCTTCACTAGGGAGATCTATAATAGACACTTGAAGGATGTGGACCAGGACTAAGATCCTCTGACAGATTCCATCTCTACTATCCCTAACCCTTTCTTCTGCTTTCTTTACTGAAGGTGAATGTCTTCAGGACACCTCCACATATGGAAGCTGCAGATACTGGAGTTGCAGAATTGAATTCATGGTGAACCAATGCTCACAAAACTTAAAACATGTTTCAGCTCTCCATCAACAAGCCATGGATAAATGTTGGCAAACAAGAGTCATGGGTAAGCTCTAGCATAATGGCTATGCCAAATACCCTGTAGGTGACCTACATGTCTCTTGCCAGCTTGTCCCTGCCTTGAAATCATTTGTTATCCAAGTTAATACTTCTCAACTGGAAARCCAATCACAGAAGGATCTCCAAGCTACTCTTTCCTGGCTACAATACATAAAATGTGTGGCTTACTCTGGAAATCARTCTGGAGGTTCCTCAGAAAACTGGACATGATACTTCCGAAGGACCCAGCCATACCACTCCTGGGCATATATCCAGGAGATTCCCCAGCATGCAATAAGGATACATGCTCCACAATGTTCATAGCAGCCTTATTTATAATAGCCAGAAACTGGAGGGAACCCAGGTNTGTTAATTTGGATACTGTCTCTGTGCCCTTTGGTTAGTCTGGCTAAGGGTTTATCTATCTTGTTGATTTTCTCAAGGAACCAGCTCCTGGTTTTGTTGATTAGAAGGGGGAACTGGGAAAGGGGAAAGCGTTTGGAATGTAAACAAAGAATATAGGGAAAAAAGTTCAAGGGACAAATTTTGTGCTGACCTTCATATTTCATTTGGTTTTCTCCCACTATTTCCCAGCTTAGAATTAAAGTGGCTTAAATCCTAAAAATGGAGTCACATATGTGCAAACTAGATGTTTCAACACATATAAAACCCTGTATAGCTTTAATAATTTACAAACGATAAATTGAACTTTAAAGTATTATGTTAGAGAGGTGGAGACACAACTGAATGCATTGGGTGAGCTAGGCAATCCTCTCTCTGAGCTACTTTTAAAGGTAGCTAAATAGCTCTCTTCTTTTTGTTCATGAAATTTGTTTTTCCTTAATTTTTAAAATTAGATCAGTTTATTTGTAGTTCGATTTTAAAGTTCCTATTTTTATGTTTTATTTCTGTTTATGGCTAAGTTATCTGCTTTTAAATTTGTGATAATAATAACAGCATTTTCTAAATATACATGTAAGATGATCAATAAATCTTTATTTTGACTGGGGCCTCAATGGCTGAGAATTAATCAATTAGTATCAAAATATCTTTTATGGATTTTAAACTAAAAAAGCATGATTTACTGAGCAGGTAACTGGAAACTGCATTTCCACCCTTTATCTCCATATACCATCTCTATCATACAAAAGGTGAAGGCAAATGTAATTTCTTTGAACAAAGTTGTTACGGTACTGTGGAATTCTTTGCTTGTTTTATCTTTCAAAACTGGTGTCATAACAGTATATTAAGATTATTCTGAGAGTTTGATGTGTGTTACCTTGAATATGGGAGGAAACAAAAGCTGGTGATAAGTAATACCTCAAAATTCAATAAACCAGAAAATGGTTCAGATAACCAGTGTCATTGATGTAAGAGGCTATAAAGGGAGTAAAATACCTTGGTGCACATGATAGGAAAAAGTAGGAGTTTCAATTGTATTTCACTATACATGAACTGTCTTTAGTTAGGGTTTCACTGCTGTGAAGAGACTTCATGATCCTGGCAACTCTTATTATTAGATATATTCTTTATTCACATTTCAAATATTGTCTCCTTTCCGAGTTCTCCCTCGCCTGAAAAATCCCATAAGCCATCTCCCCTTCCCCAATCAATCCTCCCCCGCTTCCCTGTCCTGGTATTCCTCTACACTACAGCATCAAGTCGTTCCAGAACCAAAGGCCTCTCCTCTTTTTGGTGTCTAACAAGACCATCCTCTGCTGCCTATGTGTCTGGAGCCATGGATAACTCCATGTGTACTCTTTAGTTGATGTGTTTGTCCCTGAGGGAAAGACTATCCTGAGACTGTCCCAACTTGTGATCCATCCCATATACAGTTACAAAATCCAGACACTATTATCGATGCCCACAAGTACTTGCAGACTGGAGCTGGATATAGCTGTCCCCTGGGAGTCTCTTCTAGTGCATGACAAATACAGAGGGGCCCACTCTCAGCCAGCCATTGAACTGAGCACAGGGTCCCCAATGGGGAGCAAGAGAAAGGACCCAAGGAGCTGAAAGGGTTTGCAGTGCCACAGGAGGAACAACAATATGAGTTACCCAGTACTCCTAGAGCTCAAGGACTAGACCCTGGCAACTCTTACAAAGAAAAACATTTCATTGGTGCTGGCTTACAGTTTTAAAGGTTCAGTCCATTATCACCGTGGTGGGAGCTGAGAGTTCCACTTGATCCAAGGGCAGCCAGGAGGAGACTGTATGTCTTTTACACTGGGAATAGTTTGAGTATTTATGACCTAAAATCCACACCTCCACAGTGACATACTTCCTCTAACAGGGCCATACCCCCTCCTATAAAATCATAGCACCTAGTAGTGCCACTCCCTATGAACTAGCATGCAAACATATGAATCTATGGGGCCATATGTATTCAAACCACCACATGAACCTTAATGATGAGAGTTGATCTGCATCATTTTGGAAGGAAATCCATTAAGTAGTACTTAGAGGTGCATAACAGGGATACCAGTGAAAGCAGTCGACCTCTGACATCCATACATGCATGCACACATGAACACATATACAAACACTCAAAAACCAAGACTTAAAAGAATTTCACCAGAAACAGAGGTAGGTGTGATAGCTTCCTTTCCTGTTGCTGTAATAAAACATCCTGACCAAAGCAACTTAAGGGAATAATTATTTATTTCTTTTCACAGTTCTAGAGTTAAGTCCATCATGATAGAAAAGTCAAAGTGGTAGGAACTTGGAGTAGCTGGTCATAGGACTTCCATAGTCAGGAAGTGAAGGAGGATGACTACTTCTACTCAGCTCACTCTTCCCCTCCTTTTATTCAGTCCAGGATCCTACCCACAAAATGTGCTATCCCCAGTAGAGAAGACTTTACAGTTCAGTTAATTAAGGTAATCTCCCACATATCTTCTAGAGGTTTATCATAATCAAGAGAGAGTCATAGAGAAGCACAGAAGGAGGCTTATCACCTAGGTGTTTCTAAATCCTTTCAAGGATTAACTCCAACAATCACAATAGATTGAAATTCCTCATGGTCTTCTTAGAAAAAAAAATGACCAAAACCTTCATAATTCAAAACCCTCATACTTAGGTTTCAATTATGACATAGTTAAGAGTGGTATGAAAAAAAATAATTTAGACTACTCCAAAAACTAGGGTATTTAAATGACTAAATGACTAAGATTACAAACAGGATTTTCAGTTAGACACATGTATTTTCAATTATCTAGGAATAACTGAAAAAAGATCTATTTAAAAGCTCATTCAGAGTAAACANAGAGACAGAGAGAGACAGAGAGAGACAGAGAGAGACAGAGAAAGACAGAGACAGAGAGAGAGATCTTCATCCCTCTGTTCATTGGATTCAGTTACACTGTCTCATTGGGTAAGACGGGAAATACTGGAGCAGCCCTCACCCAAACGTACCATATGGCCAGTGATATCCAGGGCAAAGTTGACCAGACAATGGCTTCTACTTCAGACAGTCTTGAGTTCCTTCAATGACAGATAATATCTGTCATAACAAGAAGTTGTTCTCCAAAACTGGAAGGCCCTGGACTTACTGACCTTTGAACAGGGAGAGACTTGCATTTTGATGGAGGAGGAATGTTGCTACTATATGAATGAATCCAGGCTGATAGAAGAAGACATACAAATGTTCCAAGATCTCCATGGTGATCTCTGGGCACCATATGTACCAAACATCTTTTTTCTTTAGACTTATTTCTTTATTATATATAGGTACACTGTAGCTGTCTTCAGACACACCAGAAGAGGACATTAGATCTCATCATGGATGGTTGTGAGCCACCAGGTGGTTGCTGGGACTTGAACTCAGGACCTCTGGAAGAACAGCCAGTGCTTTTAACAGTTAAGCCATCTATCCAGCCCCCCCCCAAACATCCTTACTTCATGGTATTCAAATACCTTGGCAACTTGGTGTCTTCCCTTCTTTGGACTCATATTAGCAAATAGAGCCCTACTTCTGCTCACACCCAATTGCTCATCCAATTTCTAAAATAGCATATAAATGACATTCAAAAAAAAAACCCACTAAAATCAGGTTTTAGTTCAGTATCAACTCATTCCCAACTTTGGAAACAGTTACTTCAAGATGATCAATGTAATATTATAGAAGACCCAGAAATGAACCCACACACCTATGATCACATGATATTTGATGAAAGAGCTAGAACCATTGGAAAAAAAGACAGCATTTTAAACAAATGTTTCTGGTTTAACTGGAGGTCAGCATATAGAAGAATGCAAATTGACCCATCCTTATCTTCTTGTACAAAGGTCAAATACAAGTATATCAAGGAACTTCACATAAAATGAGATACACTAAAACTTGTAGAGGAAAAAGTGGCCAAGAGCCTAGAACACAGGGGCACTAGGGAACATTTCCTGAACAGAACACCATTGGCTTATGCTCTCAGACCAAGAATAGACAAATGARACTTCATAAAACTGCAAAACTTCTGTAAAAGAAATGATACTTTCAATAGGACAAAATGGCAACCAACAGATTAGGAAAAGATCTTTRTCAATCCTACACCTGATAGAGGACTAATATCTACTATATGTACAACACTTAAGAAGTTAGACTCCAGAGAATCAACCTATTTTAAAAGGTACAGAGCTAAATAATTTTGAACTGAGAAATATTKAATGGCCAAGAAGCACCTAAAGAAATGTTCAATGTCCTTAATCATCAGGGAAATGAAAATCAAATCAACCCTGAGATTCCACCTTACATCCGTCAGAATGGCTAAGATCAAAATCTAAGTGACAGTAGGTTCTGGCTAGAATATGGAGAAAGAGGAACACTCCTCTATTGTTATTGCTATTGCAAGCTGCTACAACTACTTGGGAAATCATTCTGATGGTTCCTCAGAAAATTAGACATAGTACTACCTAAGGACCCATTTATACTACTCCTGGGCATATATCTAAAAGGTGCTCCATCAAATATGTACATAGCAGTCTGCTTTACAGTAGCTAGAGGCTGGAAAGGACACAGATGTCTTTCAAAACAGGAATAGAGACAGAAAATGTGATACACTTACACAATGGAGTACTGGTCAGCTATTAAAAACAATGAATTCATGAAATTCTTAGGCAAATGAATGGAACTAGAAAAATATCATCCTGAGTGAGGTAACCCAATCACAAAAGAACACACAAGGTATACACTCACTGATAAGTGGATATTAACCCAAAAGCTTCGATTACCCAAGATACAATTCACAAACCACATTAAGCTCAAGAAGGAAGATTAAAATGTGGGTGCTTCAGTCCTTCTTAGAAAGGAAAACAAAATACTCATGGGAGCAAATATAGAGATGATGTGTAGAGTACAGACTGAAAGAAAGGCCAGCCAAAAACTGCCTCACCTGGGGATTCGTCCTGTATAAAATCACCTAACCAAGACACTATTGTGAATTTGAGTGAATGCTAAGAAGTTCTTGCAGACAGGAGCCTGATATATATGTCTCCTGAGAGGCTCTTCCAGAGTGGGCCAAATCCAGAGTCAGAGGTTCACAGACAACCATTGGACTGGGCATGGGGTCTCCAATGGAAGAGTTAGAGAAAGGAGAGAAGAAGCTGAAGGGGTTTGTAACCCCACAGGCAGAACAACATCAACCAACCAGACCCTCCCGAGCTCCTAGAAACTAAGTCACCAACCAAGAACCCATGGATGACCCTTGGCCCCAGCTGCATATGTAGCAGAGGATGGCCTTGTCAGGCAGGCATCCATGGGAGGAGAGGGCATTGGTGCTGTGAAGGCTAGATGGGTGCCCAAGTGTAGGGTAATTTTAGAGTGAGGAGGTGGAATAGCATGGGTGRGTGGGGAAACACCCTCATAATAGCAGAGTAAGAGGGATGGGATAGGGGTTTTCTGGCAGGAAGCAGAAGGTTGGGGAGGTAGGCTGGGGGGGTGTGAACCGGAAAAGGTGATAACTTTTGAAATATAATAAAGAAAATATCCAATTAAAAGATAAAAATAAACATTTGATTAAATCTGAGTGGTATAAAAAATAAATAAAACATGTGGATTTCCTTGTCATGATACATAATTTTAAGATTAAGTTTATGCCAATGAGGCACAAAAACAAACAAATAAACAAACAAAAAAAAAGATCAGAGCTTTTAATAGCTTCAGAACTCAGGGAAATGCTAGATCGATATGGAAGCCTGTTTCTAAGCCTAACCATACTAGATCCCCTATGAGGACATAGGGGATCACCCGATCAAGCTGCTACCAGACCAGTGAAACTGTCATGTTCTGAGTTTAGTACGTAAGGGGAAAGGGGCTGAGAAAGACACTGGACACCAAGCACTGACCTCCAGACAGACACTTTTTGAGGTGATGTCATGCATGCACACAGGACCACCACACACATATACATGTCAATAAATTAGAATTTTAAACAGTCGGACTAATGAGTTTAAAGCTCTTCTCACTGATAACCTCTTTATGACTCGTTCTGACATAGACCACTGACCACTGATTCTACGTCATTGTATTGCTAAATTTCCCTAGAACTAAATGAAACATATGCCTCATCTGTAAAAATGTGGCACTGTTCAAGGGTTCAAAACCCTCTTGAACTAAAAACTATGGTTCCATCTACCTCTTAAAAAAGAAAAAAATATCATAATTCCTTGTAATCGTGTTCATTTCCCATTTTCTCAAGTTTGTAGCAGCTGATAGGGCAGCAGACAAAGGGCAGAAGAAGACATGGTTAATTAATAAAAGTCATTCTCCTGCCTAGATTTCAAGTGTTATAAGTGTTTAAAATGTTAAAGCTATGTCCCATGTTGTACTGTCTTGCATGTAACCATTCTAACTTAATACAGCCTACATGTTTACTGCTAGAGAACATAGAATGAGCAAAGAAAATCTGACTACCTTTCTCTGAATGACTTACTGAAGGCTCAACAAGGGAAAAATTACTGAAAAGGAGCATTCAACTGTTGGAGGAAAATAGATGACAAGTGTTTAAATCTTAAAATCAAATTGAGCATCATATTTTTTTCTGGAGATAGAGGGCAGCCAGTAAAAATGTGGATATGATAGCACTGGTATATCCTTAAGAAACAAAGCCCTCAGTGGTGCTGCAGGTACACACAGGACAAAATTTAAATTTATTTTGATGGATCTGACCATGCCGTGGGTGTTTGCATGATAGATCAGATTGCTTCTGCTACCCATAAGCAGGTGATCCTGGGAGAGCAACTTAGGTATTTTTTATCTAGTTCTGATAAAAAGCAGGTCTGTTTCCCTAGATGCCCTCCTCTAACTAGCTACCAAATGTGGAACAGAGTACTATCCAGTCTGGTCTCTATTGACATATTTGGAAGACTGTTTTTCCACAGGTTTAAAAGACCAATACAAAGATCTGCTGGTAGCAAGCTCAGTGGGCAAAATGTTTGCTGTACAAACATGAGGACTTCAGTTGGATACAGCCTAGTGCCCATATTTGTAAAACCTCAGGCAGTTTCACAAAAGTGTAATGCTAGTTCTGAGGAGGAAGAGACAGGAAGGTCTCTAGGGCTCTCTGGTCTTCTCTCCTAGGCAAATTTGTGAGCCCCTCAGAAAGAGACCCTTTCTCAAATACAGCAAGTAAAAATTGACTGAAGAAGACAACTGACATCAACTGTTGGCCTCCACACATCCATAAGCATGTGTACAAGAGTCCCTGCTGTACACCACACACACACACACACACACACACACACACACACA
>BDUI01001018.1:106523-128443 GCA_002335545.1 Apodemus speciosus
CTAACTCCTCCACTGGGGGCCCCATGCTCAGTCTGATGGTTGGCTGCAAGCATCTGCATCTGTATTGGTCAGACTCTGGCAGAAACTCTCAGAGGACAGCTATACCAGGTTTCTATCAGAAAGCGCTTCCTGGCATCAGCAATAGTGTGTGGGTTTGGTGTCTGCAGATGGGATGGATCCCTAGGTGGGCTAGTCTCTGGATGACCTTTCCTTCAGTCTCTGCTCCACTCTTTGTCCCTGCATTTCCTTTTGACAGGAGCAATTCTGGATTAATATTTTTGAGATGGGTGGGGTAGGTGGACCCTTCCTTCTACCAGAGTTTGTGCCTAGATATTGTCTGTGCAGGTTCTATCTCCCCTTTGTTGTGTATTTCAGCTAATGTCATCCCTGTTGGGACCTGGGAACCTCTTGGGTTCCTGGCATCTGGGACTTTCTAGTGGCTATCCCAGATCCCCATCGCCCACTGCTACACACCTCCAAATTCATGACCCTCTGTACTTCCTACCCTGTCTCCTCCCATATCTTATCCTGCTCCCCTTTTTTCTTTGCCCTCCTCTATCCCTCCCAGATCACTGCCTTTGTCTCCTGAGATTATTTTCTTGTGTTTTCTGAGTAGGACTGAAGCATCCACACCTTGGTCTTCCTTCTTCTTGGGTTTCATATGGTATGCGAGTTGTATTGTGGGTATTGAGCATTTTTTGGGCTAGTATCCACTTATCAGTGAGTGCATACCATGTATGTTCTTTTGTGACTGGGTTACCTCACTCAGGACAATATTGTCACGTTCCATCCATTTGCCTGCAAATTTCATGGTCATCGTTTTTAATAGCTGAGTTGTTTCTAGCTTCTGGCTATTATACATAAGGCTGCTATGAACATAGTAGAACATGTGTCCTTGTTATATGTTGGAACATCCTTTGGGTATATGCCCAGGAGTGGTATAGGTGGATCCTCAGGTAATACTATGTCCAATTTTCTGAAGAACCACCAGACTGATTTCCAGGGCTAATATATCAGCTTGCAATTCAACCTGCATTTTCCTGAACAGACAACCAATAGCTTAGGCTCTAAGAACAATAATTGACAAATGGGACTTCATAAAACTGAAAAGCTTCTCTAAGGCAAAGGACACTGTCAATAGGATAAATGGCAACCCATAGATTAGGAAAAGATCTTTACCAACCCTATATCCAATAAAGGGTAATATCCAATATATACAAAGTATTCAAGAAGCTAGATTTCAGAGAACCAAATAACCTTATTAAAAATGGGGCATAGAGCTAAATGAAGAATTCTCAACTGAGGAATACCAAATGGCTGAGAAGTACCTAAAGAAATGTTCAACATCCTCCATCATTAGGGAAATGCAAATCAAATCAGCCCTGAGATTCCACCTCACACCAGACAGAATTGCTAAGATCAAAAACTCAGGTGACAGTAGATGCTGACGAGGATGTGGAGAAAGAGCAAAAGAAGCTCTAATTCACTGATAGCAGAAATAAAAAATGGTACAGGTTCTTTTGACATTGCATATTAGATTAGCAATAAGCACATACTTACTATATCACATAGAATCCTAAGGTTTAGTATTTACTCAAAAGACTGGGAAATGTTTGCACCCAAAATCCTGTATGTAGATGTTTACAATATTTTATTCAAAACTGCCCAGCGAAGAAATAACAGTGTCCTCCAGTTTTTGTCATGGTATTGGAAGTATTCTGCATTATGATACATGCCATTTCATATTTGTCAAAATACATAAAGTACACATTATGGACCCAGTATGATCTATGGACTTTAGGTTGCAATTAGTTTCCAATGTAGGTTTATTGAATCTTAAAAAATCAATCATTATGCTGTGTCATATTAACAGGGGGAAGGGGGATACTGAAAGTAGAAATATGTAGGAAACTTATGCTTTCTTCCTAACTTTGTTGTGATCTTAAACTTGTATGAAAATGAAGTCTTTTCTAGAAGTGTTACAGTTTGCCATTTTAAGAATGAACCATTTTTCTCTTAACATTGAGAGTTTTAAAGTCCTTAATTCTAAAAATGTATGCATTCTCTCATTTCCTGTTATTCCAGGAATTTATTTTGAAACCTCTTATTACACAGTGTTCGTGGGTTATATTTTGACTATTTGCAGGATCTGTTAGTATTTTCATATAATTGTGTATAGAATACTGCTTAGAGATGAGAAATCACGTCAAATTTTCAAATGTAGTTCGGAATTGTTAGAACAGATTGATCCAATTTAACATTTTAACAGTGGGCTTCCCCCAACTAGTTTGCTTACAGTTACTTCATGTAGACACCAGATGTTTTGACATAAATGACTTCTCTAGAAATAATGACCTTGGGGGGAGTTATATTTCAAAGAATGTATATTTCTAGAGGAAAGAGTTGATCAGGGGTGTTTCAAATAATCTTTAAAATATACCCAGATATGCATCCTCTCTAATGAAACCACAGATTTCCCCCCCATTTTATTTTAAATTATGTATAAAGTCAATTACGCTTGTCAGTTCAGTGTTACCCCTATTTTAGTGTGTTCAGAAAAAAATGGGTTTACTAAAATATTTTGACTTTTGATAAGCCATTTTTTAAATTGGAAAAAGTTTGTGTTTTTAAAATTTTAAAAATGATTTTTCTCCATGAATGTATTTCTTGTTTCCACCATATTCATGTATCCATGAAAGAACTGATGTGGGAGTAAAGGAGTCTGCACGATAGCGCTGATAGGAGTGTGGGATCCATTTACAGATACATTTATAGTTCAAAGGAGATTCCATGTTTCATGTCATTAAAATTATAAATTTGGTGTTTTACTAATTCTATACAAATTCCTTATGAGTTCAGAACCATCAATTTTGCAATTCACTGATTAACAACATAACAGGAATCAACTAGGAAAGGGTACATGTATTTGTAACTACTTAATATTAGTAATGATGAAAATAGTGTACTATTAATAATTTTATGTCTTTACATAAAACTTTGCTAATAACTTTTTAAAATATGGGAAATTTATTCAAATTTTAATACAAAATAATAGGCAGTCCCCAATCAGACACTAGATAATTCTACATAATCTTAAGATGATATGAGATTGTATTGTCTATGTACATGTATACTTACATGTGCATTTATGTACATTCACATGAATCCATTATATGCTATACATGTGAGCTTTTATTTTAATTTTTGAAATAATGTAGAAAGAATAAAAGTATAGCAATCAGTCTAATTAATGGCACCAATGTCATCTGACATCTATTAATGTTAAATAATGAAACGTTGTTACCACGCTTGATGAAATACATAAATATGTGTTGTTATATATCTGGGATGATCTAACTTGAAGGTCACCAGCTAGATATCATGGAGCAGAAACAGGTATATACTGTAACATATATATATATATATATATATATATATATATATATATATATATATAACTAAATTTACAGTTGTCTGTACATTGAGAGTATGGAAACTGGTATTCTTGGTAATGTTTTTAAGGATTACATAATGCAGAACTTACCACTGTATATTAAAGGATTAAAAAACAATGACTCATTTTGACTTTTTCTCACAACCATCTAATGATTTCAAACCTTAGTCATCTAATAATTCACATTATGTAGAGAAAATACTCATTATTTATTAAGGCAATTTACTGCTTCTTTTCCCCTACAATTTAACCCTCTACAAAGTTGCTAGACAGTTTCTATGGGTAATTAAATCTCAGATGACAGTCTTATCTCCATTATTCTTACCAGTATTCTTTCTTAGAGTGATGGCTCTATTGAAAACCACTTTTCATATTTATCCTCACATGGATATGTGGTTAGTATCAGAGCTTGAAATACTTCCAAGCTCTGATAAGAGTGTGGTGTGGTGTGTGTGTGTGTGTGTGTCTCTGATAAGAGTGTGGTGTGGTGTGTGTGTGTGTGTGTGTGTGTGTGTGTGTGCACGTGCATGTAGATTAAGCATTTATTATATAATTTTGATCCATTTCTCTGAATGATTCTGGCATGTAATTTCATTTATGGTCAATTATGATCTCAGTGAATGCATTATAAATAACAGTAATTTGAATTGGGGACTATAGTAAATAAGGTTTATCAATGGAAAAAATCAAATGAATATGAGGGAAATAAATGAATACAAACCATTTATATACTTAGGTTTTTCAGGTAGTATTTTGTATTGGACAAGTGTTAATTATTTTGTCATGAATGGTGATAGTATTTACAGAAAGTCATAATATACTGTAGGCCAGTAGCTTCTCATGTCCCATATTTGTAACCTCTAATGAGAGTTGTGATTCCATATAAATTCTATGGAACAAAACTCAATGTAGTTCTTTTAAAAATGTTTTTAAGTAACAGATGTGGTTGTGTTTGAAAAAATAGGCATTTACCCATTTTGCAGCTGGTGTACTGCTGCATGTTCCACAGTCACTTTATTTCAAAACTCATTTTGATCTAATAACAACATCTATACTATATGTCCACCAACTTTACAAAATCACAAAGCAAAGGATACAAGTATAGGAGCTATGTGGAGAACAGTAAAACATACATTTATACTATTATCAGAATCAAAAATAGTTTCCACAAAAGATACTTCACTCTTCATATATTAATTTTTGTCAAACATCAAAATACATTTCAAAAAATGTAATACAATTCTCAAAATTGTATAACATCATAAAAAACTATTCTTATTTAACATATATTCAACATTAAAGTGAATATTCACAGTTCATCAAATTTTAGGCATTTCAACATCTGTTTAAATATGCCACTTCTGAAATAGTCCTGAAATTTTTATTTACAGAATCATCATAAGTTACTACAACACTTCAAAAGGTTTACACTAAGGGATTAAAAGTGGTGACATGAACTATAAAAATAGAAAAGGCACCTTAAATGTTATAAAGCTATATTTATATTCCCTGCTTTGCTAAAACAAAGCACAAACAATTCAGTGTTTAAAAGATCATTTTTCTTGATGCAATAGAGAATGCTATTAGCAAATTTACTTGGACCTGGGCAACTACATTTACATGGTTTTATTTATTTTTCCAGTCTATCCATAATTTGTATCACTGGCATTTTTCTTAATGTTAGAAAATTGGGTTTGAATAAACAGACTGTTGAAATATCTTGAAGAGAAACACTTATGGATACAATTGCTTAGTTTTGAGGTGAGATGCTCTAACTTCATTTCTAGTCAGATGAATTTACTGAAATGATATTGTAAGGTTTTTGTTGTATTCAATAGTCATTTTGGATCTTGGAAGAGAAGATCCCCATTACTTATGGGACATACAATCCAGTAGTGTGTCCCATAAGTAATGAAGATTAATCTTTTACTATTCGTTATGTATTTTCATGTTGACATTCTAAATTATCTGAGCATTTACCTTCTTTGTTTTGCAGGTCACACAATTCCCTTAACACGGAGAACTTTAAAGAAAAAAAATGTTTTGTGCTTGCTAGTAGCTTTTTAACTAGAAGGAAAAGCTACAGACATTCAGTTCAGGTAATCTAAACAGATACTAGGAAATAGTTTAGCAAGTAAGTCCAAGCTGCCTAAGAGAATGCTACTTTGCTAAACCCAGTGGCAGTGTTTTCTAGGTGTATGTAACTTGTTTTAAAATAGCAAGAGATCTTCATTTAAAGAGGAAGTCAGTTTTTGCACTGTCACTTATAAAATTGAATATACAGCCCTAAAACAATATTATCTAACTGTAATGGACTGATTGATATCTGGATATATGAAAATTTCAGCTAATGAAATGGGCTATTTCTTATCTTACTGGGAAAGTTAAGTTTACTGAATGAAATGTAAAATGTACTGAAATAAAGTATTCAATATGTGTCAATATTAGGACATAATTTATGAATGTAAATTACATATTAATTACCTTTTAATGTAACATGCTACAGGAATTTCTATGTAATATGTATTTTATATACTTTTAGAGAGTGCCTTTTGATCTCAAAAACTTAACATATTCTTCCAGAATCATAGCCTCTGATTTAAGATTTTGTAGGCAATAGGAATCTTGAAAAATCAGAGAGCCTAAAATTTGGTTCTATACAATGCATATAGGGAAGTTACTTGTCTAAAGTGGAGCATCTACCAACACAGTCTTATTAAATTGACACCTCCAGACACCCTCCTTACTAGGATTTAGTCTTTTGTAAAATAAACACTAAAAACTTACTCCTAGTTTTAATTTTTCTATCCTGAAGTGCCATTTAGAAAATGAAGAAAATATGGAAGAGAAATGGGATGATTAAAACCTTGCTCTTTAGTAGGATGACTATAAATAACACAAATGTGCTGTAAATTTGCAAAAGCTAGAAGATGTTCAAATTCTTAATAAAAAGGACATGTGTTTTAATAAACAGTCATTGAAAATGTTATAGCTATAAGGCTAGCATGTTTAAATACAGCCCACAACATGGCTAAACCATA
This sequence comes from Apodemus speciosus, assembly GCA_002335545.1. Taxonomy (NCBI): domain Eukaryota; kingdom Metazoa; phylum Chordata; class Mammalia; order Rodentia; family Muridae; genus Apodemus; species Apodemus speciosus. Next base: position 113,019 of record BDUI01001018.1, read on the forward strand.
TAACATCATGTATATAGTTTCTGTTTTGGTACAAAGATTTAGTATTATATAGAAGGGTATTTTGCTTTCACATTAAAGATTACTTGAGTGCTTTTCAAAGAAGATAATTTTACTCTTGAAACCAGGTTTAATTTATATTCCCAACTTGTAGAGAGAATCGGAATTTTACTTGACAGTGAAAAGATAATTCAATAGTTAGTGAACAACAGGTATTTGGAGTTTACTGCCAGAAAAAACATTGAATTTTGAGAAGTTGGGGCATCAAGGTGCCTTTAAATTCTTTTTTTTGCCTTTAAATTCTTAAATCTGTAAATAAGGTAAGTTATTAAGAAACACTTATGCTCAAGGAAGTCATCCATATGGCTTAAATAAAATTTCAATTTACATTTCTCTTTGTTCAAATACCTGTTAATATGGGTTTTATTGACTCTAATTTTATTGGCAGAAGGCAGTAAAAACTGTAAAACCCTTTAAAATAGAAAATGTAAATATCATTTTTTAACTAATATTACTTTTCACTTTCAAAATATTTGGATGAGACTAATATAATCATACAGGAATTGCCTCTTAATTTTGAATTTACAAGTTAAGGATTTGATAATATCTTTACCTGTTGTTTTAGAATTAAGCCTTCATTTTATATAGAAAACTTCCAAGCCATATTACAGCAAAAATAAAATGTTCAGGTACTGTATTAGGATGCTCATACTGATCTGTAACATTGTTTTTCTGAGACGAGTCTACATTGATACGAGTCTGCCCTACTCATTACCTATAGACCTCTCAAAACCCTTAAACAAGAATCCAATCACAGACTTCTGGATTATGTAAATTATCTTAAGGTATACATAAGGTATATTACTAGTCATATCTATAAAGTGTAGTGGGTTAGTTAGCATTTTAGAGAGAATACTTCATTACTCTAGAATTATGTAATAAGTCACCAAATTAACTGAATTGATATTAGCCCATAAATTTTGGATAATTTTGTGGAACAGCTACTCGATGTACTACTGTTTCTCTTAAGGAGGCCATTTTTATTCATTTACAAGGGTTAGCAATTTTTGTTCTGAGGCATTTGAAGGTTTATCTATATGGTACTCCTTTTATAGGACAGGGAGGTTTGTCTGTTGAAAGAGACATACAAAACTACAGGCATAAAAAGTCATATATATTTGTTGTGTTTTCAATGTGTACATTTATAAAATGAGTTTTGTTCTAATTGATTCAAATAATCTCAACATTCCAAAAGACAGCAAAGTAAAACAACATGTGTTATATTCAAATATTATAGGTGACATAAGATTTTTTCCCAAGGAGTGTATATGCCAGTTGATATATCACCCCAAATAAAACACTCCTCTCTTTTAAACGTGTAGATTAGTGACTATCATAAGACTATTTCAGAATGAAAAGTTTTATATACCCTATTAGATCTTTCATAACATACAAACATTTGTGGAACATGGGAATATTCTACTTTGAAAAAATATGTGTTTGGGGCTAAAACCAAATTAATTCAACTGATAGAAATGTTCAAAATACATCCATTTTTGCTTTGATTAGATTACTGGGGTAAAAATAAAAATAACTTTGTGAATGAAACTTCCTACTGGATTTTATCATTGGGTAGAATAGTCAAGGAAATGTGGTAATGCAATGGCAAATGCTGGAATAAAGTTTGAAAAAAAACTTAATGACTTCCTTGAGTGGTTTGAGGCAAAATGGATGGCACCTGTTTACCTACAAAAACTCCCACATAGTAAACTAATCAACAGAATGAATTGGTGCTGCTTTTAAGCCAGTTACACTAGTACAGGAAACATGCTACTGAATAAATCATATTTTTTTCTGGCTAGTAGGCAATAAAGGAAGGTTTAACATGGTGATGATATTTAGAGAAACAAAGTCATGAGGAACAGGCTAAAGCTTTTTCTCCCATCGTATCATTCACATTCAACATGTTTCCATTTCTCTAACCTGAGAAAATATATACATATACCTACATATATATGTATGCTTGACTTTTCCCACAAGCAATCAAAACACTTAAAATGTAAGAAGAAAGCATGTACCTTGGGCTATTCTCCCTACATTACAACTTAAAGCTTTAGAAAAATGACATGGAAAAATTGCTTCGTAGGAAATAAAGTGTTTGGAACAAATATCATTAAGAAGCGATGGGATGGCAGATGTGATAAGATGCTCCCAAACACCTTCACAATGCTATTGTTGAAGAACTATGGGAAATACTGAACCTTTAGCAACCATACAACTAACATAATCCTTTTATTCTCAAGTAACTCCCCTGTATCTTTTAGAATTATTTTTGTTACTGATGAGTTACTTCAGTTTTATGTATATGTATTCCTTCTTTCAGAAAACTAATGTTTATATGTTAGGACACAAAGAATGATCATTATGTTTTAGCTAATACAAGATGTAGATAGATACAGTGATACAATTCCTTAATTTAGTATTTAATAATTTTTATTTTATCTCCACATGGAAAGGTAAATCCAAATATTTTAAAGCCTTGGGATTTTGTATTACACATGTAATTAAACACACCAATGCCCAGTGATGTATGTGTGCAAAACATCAGAAATATTAGCTACTTGAAAAATTCCATAGAAATTGTACTATTCTATTCAATACTATAATACCGAAAAGAGACTTTAAATACAGTCTGTAGGTAGCACATTTCAAGATTTTGATTGCTGGTTCTTGTTGTGATAGAAAAATACTTAAGTTTTCCGATGGCCTTATTGACATTCATTCACACTAGTTTGCTGTTATCCCACATAACAGCTCTTTTCATCATATAAAGAAAATTCATTTTTAACCACACTCAATAGATTTGCTAGTGGATATCTGATGTACTGAGTAGATATTGAGAATAATGGTGAATATATGCAATACTGAAAAAAAAGAGTAGTATTAACTGAAATCTAACATTGAAGAAGATACTAGACACAAATCTTTGGTGTTGGAAAAAATTCCTTCATTTAGTGGTATGTGCTTTCATTGTCTAATGATGAACGTTTCCAGGTGTATAAGGATATTGATCAAATAGGTTTAAAAAACCTTAAATGTCATGGCTGAAATCTCTAATTTCTGTCATTGGTGGTGGTGTTTCTCTTTTATCTTCCATTTACTTTTATCTTACGAGATGATGATAAAATAGTTTCATGTTCAGAACTGGTCTTTTTTTTTTTCTGTTTCAACTTAATTACATGCCAAAATCCCTGCATAACTCATGTTCTTGGTTGTTCAGCTGAAAGGTACTTTTTGATTCACAGATTAGCTTTAAATTCCTGTTTTCCAGAATATTTTCCCCAGTGGTCCTTTAAAATTTAGCAGTGTTTTCAGGCTGACAAATTGCATTGGGAAACACAGGCTTACAATCCATTGTTTTAACATCATTTAAAATTTTCATTGAAATCAGATACTTTCAATTTATGAAAAAAAATTCATGTTATTATTTGCTAAGGAAAAAAACAGTGTAACAAAGAACTAATTGTAATAAAATGTTGTAATATATCTTCACTACACTTCATTTTAAAACATGAGAAGTGTTCTTTCAGACGTTAGTCAAAAACGTAGGCATCTTATACTGGTCGCAGTAATTTTGTGTCAGTAAGAATGGAAAAATCATTTCAAGTATTCTACTACATTGGAAATATTTTACAGTTACGACATTCAATGATCATGTTAAAATGTCAGTTTAGAGATGATACCTTATCTACTATGATTATTGAAGCTTCAATTGGTGAAAAATAGTTGGCAGCTACACAAAAATAGATCTTAACTTTTATACAACTTGGAAAATTGCTTTTCAGATGTGCTTAAGCATAACTTCTGGTATGTGCATTTCTTACATCATACCATTTTGCACAGGGAACTGCACAGCGTGACATGGCTGGAAATAAACCAGTGGTGGCCCGGATGCCACATAATAACTAGGGTACCCTCCCTCAAGAACTAGGTATGGAGCTGGTTGATAAAAGCAAGTCACATTGTCTGTACTGGGTAAAATATTTTGTTCTCCAAGTACTTTCAAAGCCAAAAGTGTGATCATGTTAAGGGTCTGCCTTCTTTCATATCCCATGAGGCAGACAGTGCTTTGGTTCACAACTCCATGCAAGGTCATCAGGTATTCGTACTTGTTCTTTTCTTCACCTATGAAATGGTTGCGGAGGTATGATTCAATTTTCTTTTGCTGTTCTGCTACATCAGGAAAATCAATGAAAAATCTAGAACACATATAACGTTCCAGAGTCTTAATTTCTGTTTGACAAGCTGGCTTGAAGTCACGAACCAACAAATTGCTGTATTTCAACAGGCCACCACCTCTGATTTCTTCAGGCTTTCGGGTAGAGATTAGCTTGTATTTTAAATGTATCATTGCTTCTTGGAAATCGCCATACATACTTTCAGCCACCACAACTGGACAGGATTCTTTGGTAAGCTTGGCATTTGGGTCACTATAGAAATCTAGCATAGAATCCAAAAGAATCTGAAAAGAATCTACACTAAATTCAAATTGTCGTCTGAGTGAATTCACAAATTTTAATTCTACATTCTTCCCAGTATTATTTGAAAGGGAGATGAGACTCCAACGATCATGGTTATTGCAAATTTTTACCATTTTCTGCACATATGCTTCTTTCATGGTTTTTAGGGTAATCTTTTCTTTTTTAACACCTTTTGGTAAAAAGTCAAGTAGACAGCCTAAAACTGCATCCTTAACTACATGAAATTCTTGATCACTTGGTAGGTCAACACCAAAAATAATGTCCAAATCTTTATAGCTTATTCCATTATGGCTTGCGAGTATGTAACTTGCTGTTGAGCCATTCAATCTTGTATCTTTAACAATAATGCCCTGCTTTATGAGTTGATCTTTCACGACATGAACAATATCTTTTGGTTTTACCTCCAGTGTGGGGAAATTGCCCCTTCCATGAATTGGGATTACTTCATTTAACACACGATCTAGTGTTACAATGTGATCCCAAGTAAGATTGCTGAATCTGAGCTCCGACATTGTGAATTCAACAGAATAACTAGTGGGCAAGAAAAATATGAAGAGGAAATGTCAGCATCTTTAAACTAATGTTATACCTAGAGCATATAAAATGTTCAAAACAGACTTACACAAATCTAGTAAATACTTTGTAAACAAAGAAAATACTTGCAAGATAGTAATAGAAATAATCATACTGAAATATGAGAAAGTAAATGTAAAAATGATCATAAGAAATTTTGGCTCATTACTGAAAGCAAACATGTTCCTAGGGATTAACTGCAAATGTATAATTCATAGAATAAAAATAGTGTTCTTTTCTATTTTTTTCCTCACATAAAAACAAAAATGGTGGAGTTAGGTCATATAAATACTACTTATAAGGAAATCATAGTACAACACTAAGGTTGACTGTCACTAACTTGAGATGAGATAGGATGGACAAAATGGAACTAATATATAAATGATATATTTATCCCACAAATATAAAAGCATTCACAAATATATTACTGAGCTTTGTGTATTTCATCACTCATTTTACATACCATTACAGTAATACTCTATTATATTATTAATACTATGGATTCTTTGAGAATAAGGATAGCATCCGATTCATTGCCTGTTCTATATGCCCTGAGGAAATTTAATGTCAGGTGAAAGAAATAATGACTGTTGCTTGAAAATGAAAAATGGAACTATCAAATATGCACACAAATTTAATAGAGAAGCATGATTCTAGACATTTAAAACATCTAGTGCAGGTATCTGATAGCTGATATCTGATTACAATATGCTCAGAAAATATTACAAATCTGGAGCATCAAGAACTTAAATTATTATAATATGCATAAACATGATGACCATAACTGTACAGAATTCTGTATCTAGGACATCTAAAGTTATTATGCAGTCTTCCAATAGTCTATTAAGCTGTTCAAACTAATTAATCTGAGAAAGTAAATGAAGTTTACCATGGCTTTTTTATTTACTTTATTTACATATCAAATGGTATACCCCTTCCCTGTTTTCCCTCTGCAAACCCTCTCCTATCCACTTCCCTTGCTTCTATGAGGTTGCTCCCCGACCCCACCCACCCACCTACTCCATCCTCTATGCCCTAGCTAGTGCCTCCAGTTTCTACAGAACCAAGGGTCACCCATCCCATTGATGCCAGATAAGGCCATCCTCTGCTACACATTCAGCTGGATCTATGGGTCCCTCCATGTGTACTCCTTGGTTGGTAGTTTAGTCCCTGGGAGCTCTGGTTGGTTGATATTGTTATTCCTAAGGGGTTGCAAACCCCTTCAGCTCCCTCAGTCACCTTAGTCCTGTGAAGGCTTGATGCCCCAGCATAGGAGAATGCTAGGAAAGTTAGGCAAGCGTGGGTGGGGGAACACCCTCATAGAAGCAGGAAGGTGGGATAGGGGTTTTGTAGAGGGGAATCAAGGAATTGGGATAACATTTGAAATATAAATTAAAAATAAACAATAAAGCTTAAAAATTCATCTGTAATGTAGGTAAGGCACGTGGATTGTCAAGATCCCAACAAAGGGTAAGAAATGGCCATTTCTATAATAAATAAATTATAATTATTTTCATTGTCACAAGCTTATTATTCTTCTGTCCAAGGAAATAAAAGAAAAACTCATCAATAAGTTTCCAACTATATTAGTATTAGAAGTTTATATTCAAAGACAATGAGAAATGAATGACTTATAACTTACATTGTAAAGACAACGCTTGGGAACTCTTTAATTTAATATGATGATTCTGTGAATGTTTCAGAGAACATATGAATTTTCATCTTATCATGGAGTAAAGTCATGGGGTAACCAGTCTGAAAAAAAAACAACAAAAGAGCATTGTGATTCATATTACACATTAATAATCTGATGCTCCTACTCATATTATATATATATATATATATATATATATATATATATATATATATATATATATATATATATATATRTATATATATATACATACATATTCAGACATACACAAAAGGAATGATACTAAAACCATTGCCCTGAAATAGAGGTTCTGTACTTTCAGGATGTATGATTACATGGAGGGTTTGTGAAATATTTCTTGATCCCACATTCTGAGTTTCTGAATAAGTAGGTCACGGGGAGAACCTGAACATATGCACTTATACCTTCCCAGATGCTACTGATATGGCTATCTATACTTTATGAATCCTATCACTAAGAAGATACCCTACCTGTGCCATGGTCTGTCCGGAGCAGGAGCCACTATGATGTGCAAGTATGTGGCAGAGAAAAGGGAAGCAGAACAGTTTGAGCAGTATGAAGAGAGGTGAGACTGCAGCCATGAGGGTTGAGAGTACCCTGATGGGAGTAGTCTGTCTTGCTACCTGAGGTCATGGTCAAGTCCTGGATCATTCTGCTGAGGGCCATGTCTGGGTTCTTGGCAATGCAGTAGCAGGGGTCTGTGTTGATGTCCTTGCCTCATATTACCACCAAAGGCGATACCGTTGTCACTGGTCTGAGCTATGGCCTAGGACGATGTTGATGTCCAAGAGCTATGCAGAGCCCACTGATTGAAACACTCTGGAGACAGGCCCTGCAATTACATCACCTACAAAGCATAATAGAGCTGGACCAGGTGCTGGAGAGCAGGGAAGCTGGTACCAAAGACATAAGCTCCAGAGAGCTGACCCTGCTACTCAACTGCTATGAGGTGGCATGGGTGCTGGAGAGATGCTCCCCCATCCTGCCCCTACCTGTGAGCTGGCTCTGGGATTATGAGAGGAGGGATACTGGCTCTGCTCCTCACCAGCTATAGCACTAGGAAAAGCAGAGTCTGAACCTCACTTTGACAGCACAGTAGATATGCCCAGAAGGCCTTGCTACTCTTCTGCAGTGAGGTGGGGTGGGCAGTGGAGAGATTCCCTCTACCCTCACTACTTGCCACCTGTGGCAGGCTGGAGAGCTGGCTCTGGGGTGATAACAGTGGGCCCTGTACCTTACCTGTGTTTACACAGTAGCTGGCACAAAGGCATAAGGACTGGAGAGCTGGCATGAAGGGTGTAAGTATAGGAGAGCTAGCCAGGCTATGTATCTGCCTTGAGGTGGAGCTAGCTCAGGCCCTTGCAGGCCAAGGCACTGGGTAAGGTGTGCATGTGTGTGTGTATGTGTGTGTCTGTCTGTGTGTGTGTGTGTGTGTGTGTGTGTGTGTGTGTGTGTGTTGGGGGGGCAGTGCTGAAGAGTTCACCCTGGTAATGAGGGTACAGAGGAGTCGATGGGTTGACCAACTGAACTACCACCCAGGCCCAGATCCTGAGCTTTGAGTTGGCATACCCTGATATCTACCCCATCTATGAACTGGTGGAGTATGTGAAGGGGCTGATCCTGCAGAACCAAAGCTGCAAGATCTCCCTGACATAGGGCAACAATAGGATATCTGAGAGGAGTTCTTGTGAGGATCCAGTATTGATAACGTAGCAGAAGCCCTATGTATCGAACCAGACCAATGACTTGCTGCATTGAACATTTGCAAGTAAAAATGTTAGACTGTGTAACACACTATAACACTACAGCTTCCACGATGAGATTTCTTTTAGCTTTTGTTTTTTGTTTTTCTTTTCTTCTGTGGTCAGAGGAGGATGTTACAAAGTCATAGCGTGAATACCAAGGGATAGCAGATGAGTTGGATTGGGGTGCATGATATTAAATTCACAAAGAATCAATAAAAAGCTAAAAAAGATACCACTAAAGGAAACAAGAAATGATAGAGAACCAGTACCATCGACAGGCATACCTCATGACATGGCAACTTCTATTTCGTAAAAAAATAAAATAAAATATTACACTGAGGGCGGCAAATATGACTCAGTGGGTAAAGTACTGTGTAAATCTGAGGATTTGAGTCTTGATATCCAGCACCCATATAAAAACCAGGCATGGCAGTGCACATACATAATTGCAGTGCTGGACAGATAGACACACAGGGCGCCTTATCAAGGGCTCACTAGCCATCCAGTCTAACTGAAATGGCAAGCTCTAGTTTCACTGAGAATACCCTATCCCAAAAATATAGATGGAGAACATGAAAAAGTCAATTGATGTTGACCTCTGTTCACCATGAAATAAATTAAAAATAAAAATTGCAATGAATAAAGCAGAATTCTAATCCAAGCAAATGTTCATTTAAAGGCTTTTATAAACATCCTAATAGTCCAATATTATTTTTTCAATTAAATATTAAGACTAACAAAGCCTAAACTTTGTATTATGATTCTAAAACATAAACATTATTCATAACCTTACTTACAATAAATGATTATATAGAGAGGTAGAAGGCTCCTACTTTGGAAAACTTCAAGATTGGTATCCACCTATAGTTAAATAAACAGACAGACATTAGTACTATAATGTACTGTATTTCATAAATTCAATGAATTATGATATATTATTTGATTACTAGATTTCATATTTTATTTGATATACTAGTACATCAGTTTCTAGGAGAGATTAAGTCCCATGAGAAATGACACTGGCATATTTAATTAAGACATAGTTTACCAACACTTGAATATCTCTTTAAAGATAAAAATTCAAAGAGGCAGAGTACACTGGCTAACACTAATAGTAAAGAGAATCGAACAAAATCATGAGAACGTGTTAATAATCTCACAAAATCCCATTCATTCATTGCTTTTGCTCTGCTAAAGGTAAATTCTAACCCATAACATTAACAAGGAAAAACCTCTAAGGGGCTAGGTATTAACCTCAATGCTACAGTGCTTGCCTGTCATAAGCAATGTGCAGGGATCAACTTCTAGCGTTGCAAAAATAAAGAGTCAATGGTACGCTCATATTTGACTACAAGCTTAAAAATATCATTAATATAATATTGATTCTGTGATATTTGAAATTAATAAGCTAGACAAAATTCAAAAAGAAGTGCTATATGCTTATGGTCCTACACTGTGTCTAGGTCAATGATAAAAATATACGATATGTACTGTTTTGTCATTTTCCCTCTAGAACTAATTATAATGTCAAATAGATGATTTCTCAAAAACATAGTCTTTGGATTTAATAAATGTCAAGGAGAGCAATAACTAGGATAAGAATAAAATAGCCTAATAGTTATATAACAGTAAGAGAAGCTTTTAATAAAAATATCATTTTACAATTTTTCTCTGTTACATCCAACTATAGTTTTTCCTCATTCTATTCCTCCCAGTACCCTCCCACCTCAGCTCTCCCCCAGATCCATTCCTCCTGTTTAACTGTCAGATTTGACTTTGTTCTCATTCTTAACACTGCAAACAAAAATAATGAGATTAGTATAAGTAGTACATATCAAAGCAAGTGAGTTGTTTGAAATGTGATAAATGCCATCCCAATTCTAGCAGAGAACTCTGCTACATTAAGTGTATTATTGAGACAAATTAAAGAAACAATTAAACAATTAAAATTTAAAAGAAAGACAGAGGATGGGGAGGACGAGTTATGGGATGTGGAACAGTCTGAGGGTGGACAGGAGGGGGAAATAAAGTATGGAGTATAACTAAATACATAAATAAATGCCAAAAATAACTGCATGAAGAAAAAAAGAATTAAATGAGTAGGCCTTATAATATTAATGTGAAGAGAATCAATAAAATATACATAAAAGTCTAATTTTTCATTGCTATTTGTAATATCTTTCTACACACAAAAGGTTTCTCTAGCAGCCCAGCTAAGTCCTAAGTAATTATGCATATTTTTCTGAGTGTCTACAATGTGTACATATATAACCCCAAAGTAAATCTTAGAATGCCCAACATAATGTTTGTCTTTTCAAAGAGATAGATATGACTCAATAGACTAAGATTATACTTAAACCCCTCCAATAAAGATTTGGGGCTAGAGATATGGTTCGGCAGTTAACAGTAGTAACGGTTCTTCCAGAGAACCAGTATTCCATTCCTAGCCTCCACATGGTGCCTTACAATTATCTGTAATTCCAGTCCCAGGGGTTCTGAGACACTTCTGGTTTCTGTGGGCACAAGACATGAATATGGTGCACAAACATATAGGCAGGCAGAATATTCATACACATAAAATAAATCAAATTTAAATAAAGATTCTTAGTTGGGATATCATGCAAAAGAACAATTTTTGGTGGCTATTATGGTTATTACAATAAGTTATTCTAGAATCTAAGACACACACATATACGTACACTAATGAAAATTAAGATAGCAAAAAAACTATATTTTACTTTGAATTCATTATCTCTTTGCTCTACTAATTTCAAAACAGGTTTTGCTTACAAATGAAACAGAAATTTTGTGTCTGTAGTTCAACTATGGATGTATTATATTTAAAGAATCTGTTATCTAAAAGATGTAATTTAACATGATTCAGTTTCGAAAGTCTATACAGATCTGTTTATAAAAATTATAATCACAAAATAGTTGCCAGTATATCTACTCAGATAGATATTTTATAATTTGTTCAAATGACAAAAATGAATTAATTTCTTCACTCTTGGAATTTTTTATCTTAGAACATTTTATTAGTCTAAAAATCTAATTAAANAAAAACAATGAATTCATGAAATTCTTAGGCAAATGTTTGGAACTGGAAAATATCATCCTAAGTGAGGTAACCCAATCACAAAAGAACACACATGGTATGCATTCACTGATGAGTGGATGTTAGCCCAAAAGCTCGGAATACCCAAGACACAATTCCTATATCAAATGATGCCCAAGAAGAAGGAAGAACAAAGGATGGATACTCTGGTCCTTCTTAAAAGGGGGAAACAAATTACCCACAGAAGGAGATACAAAGACAAAGTGTGGAGCAGAGTCTGAGGGAAAGGCCATCCAGAGACTGCCCCACCTAGTGATCCATCCCATATACAGTTACAAAACCCAGACACTATTATTAATGCCCATAAGTACTTGCTGACTAGAGCCCGATATAGCTGTCACCTGGGAGGCTCTGCTAGTGCATGACAAATACAGAGGGGGACACACTCAGCCAGCCAGCACAGGGTCCCCAATGGATGAGACAGAGAAAGGACCCAAGGAGCTGAAGGGGTTTGCAGTGCCATAGGAGGAAAAGCAATATGAACCACCCAGTACTCCCAGAGCTCCCAGGAACAAAACCATCAACCAAAGAGTACACATGGAGGGACCATAGGTCCAGACATATAGGATGGTCGAGTTAGACACCAAAGGGAGGAGAGGCCCTTGGTCCTGGAAAGGCAAAATGCCTCAGTGTAGGGAAATACCAGGACAGAGAAGCAGGAGAGGGTTGACTGGGGAACAGGGGGAGGGGAGAAGGCTTATGGGATTTTCTGGGGGTAGGGGGACCAGGAAAGGGAAAGTCATTTGAAATGTAAATAAAGAATATATCTAATAAAAAAAGAGCTTCAAGAGGAATCTGGTTCAATTCCCACACCCAAATGGCTGTTTGCAGCTGTTTGTAACTCCAGTTCTAGGAAATCTGACACACATATACATACAAACAAAATATCAACACTCATAAAATTAAAAAAGGCATCATCTAAAAATTGTCTAAAAAGTAATAAAAGTAAATAAATCATATAAATATTCACAGGTTGCTAGATGTAAGTGTTCTAGATGTATTATAACACCTACTGTGACTTTAGAATTAAGGTCTAAAATTTGAAATTCAAACTTTGGAGAAGTATTGTCTATTTGTTTTTATTATACTTCACATATGAATATTTGTTAAAAATACCATTAAACAGCTGAAAATAAAGTCAAATTGATACTTATAATTTGTTTTGAGTTCCACAATGAAAATAAAACTTCTTTTCCATAGGATTTCATCACTTTTTCATAATATACTTTGTTGAATTTGAATTTAACAATACTGCAGAGCTAAAGGCAAAGTTCCCAAGATAATGTTTTATTACCTTATAATTATTATATCATAAATATTCTGATAGGGCTATAAAATTAAAAAGATACACTACTAAGTACTAATATGAAGTAAACTGTTTGGATGTATAAATTATTCATTTCAGGCAGCCTATTTAAAGACGCTTTCCAGTAAAATAGTTAAAGGACTGAGGATATTTTGGAATGACTAAAGTAAAGTCCAGATGCCTAATTATTTTTTCCCATGGAACTATAGTATGTATGTCAACAAAAACCAAAACAATCAAGACTTTTTTCTTTGGTTTTTCAAGACAGGAGTTTTCTATGTAGTATAGCCCTGGCTGTCCTGAAACTTGCTCTATAAATCAGGCTGGCCTCGCACACACAGAGGTTGGCCTGCCTTTGCCTCCCAACTGTTGGAATTAAAGTTATCTACCACCATCACTCTGCAATTGTAAGTAATTTACAAGACAATAAACTGTATATGTAAGGAAAATTTCATACACTAATTGGAAAGAAAATATATGTTTTAAAATAAATATATGGAAAATAGGCAACATTTTTATATGGACTGTTGAATATAAATTTTCAATTTTATACATTTTGAATATATAAATGTAAATAACTAAAATTTTATAATGTGACATATGCTACTTTAATTAGTGTGTTTAATTTTCACTCAAAAGCATATAAATAATCAGAACCGATAAACCAGATGGAAAAAAATAAAGTATATAAAGTAACTCATGAATAGAATAAATTCAATATCTCAAATTAGCTAAGTTACATAGATAGGCATAGAATGACGAGGTTTTAAGTAGAATAAAGCATTAGGCATTTTGAGTTGTCATTTAATATACAGGGAAGACTAATTGTGTAAAAGTCCTAAAATATCACAAAAAAATTTCATTGATTGGCAATAATGAATCCAGGAAACAACTATAAATGAAATAAAACAATAAAATATCTATCAAGTGCCACTCAGACACTCATTTATCTTGTTAAGATGATCTTAAGTATATTATATACATGAAAACAACATATAAGCCAAAGAAATGAAAATACAAGCAAGAAACTTGATAAAGACAAAACAGAAGTAAAAGATAGCTATCATTAAATAGTTGTTTAACAATCCAAACACGTGGTCTCAGGTCCATTCAGTCCAATGGTTAGAATAAATTTACTTGATTGCCAGTGCTTCATGTTTTCTTTTTTATTATTAAGCACACACACACACACACACACACACACACACACACACGGGCATGTNATTGTAATGCATATATGTAATATTTCAACAACTAAATATAACTTATTTAAGTAAGCATGAGGAACTCACAGTAAGGTTAGGCTATTTCGAGAATTATATTACGCTTTTTCTATTATGTTCATGAAATTTATATAGTCAAGATTTAGAAAAATAACTTCATTGAAATTATTAAGTCATTTATGCCGTAATGCACTGTTGATGTTAGAAGTCTTGTTTAAAGGTTCCTAAAGATGTTCTTAATAGTGCTTACTTTTGACATTAGTCATTTCCAAATTTTGTACTGAGGAATAAATCACTTCACTACTGATGTTAAAATGAGTTCAATTTAGGCCAATACACAAACTCATTTCAGCTTCAATATGATCCATATCCCAATACAGTTGCAATAAGTCATTTGTCCTGGATTACCTTAATGAAATGGATAATCATTTCCAAAATTTACAGTTACTAAAAATGTGCATTAGGATAACTGTGAGGCTTGTGTGAAGTGTGTTAATTTTAAAGTGTTCTTAGTTTTTTTTAAAAAAAACAATAAGATCTTTAGTTATACTGTTAATGAAGTTATTTATGCACATTTTAAACTACTAGAAATGACATAGTTGGAGAGGAAATATGGTTCATAAACAAGAGTTAGGGCCATGCTGGGAGACAGAAACCATCAGTTTCTCTTGTGCCAAATGATGATGGGATTGTTAAAGGTTTTAATTCTATTTTGATACATAATAACACAGTCATATATTTCCCATTCTAATATTATTTATATATTTGTATCCACTTCACATTATGATCATGTCTTTTCAAATATCATGTTTAAGTCCATTTCTTACTCAAAGAACAAAGTATTATCATTGGATACATTTACACAAATACCCAATATTCTGTCACTTATGTACAGAAAAGAAACTTCTTAAAATTTCTGTATGTAGGTGGAATCATGCTGCAAGAAGGCCTTTGAGTGCAAAGGCTTAGGTGAAATGTGAATTAAAGAATTAAGAAACATGCCAGGTACCTACTGACCTAAAGAAAAGAATACATAGGGCTGAAAACAGACCACCTTTGGATTAAGAAGCTTGGTGCTCATAAAAGAATGCCTTCCCATCAGGTTAAACCCATGCCTTTAATTCCAGAAAAAAAAAAAACAAATATTATCATGTTCTTTTTTTTTCTGCCTATCACACAGGCATGTAATTGTTTTGGTGGTGGTGGTGGTAGTGGTTGTTGTTGTTGTTGTGGTGGTGGTGGTGGTGGTG
>BDUI01001018.1:166648-180900 GCA_002335545.1 Apodemus speciosus
CTGCCTCTGCCTCCCAAGTGCTGGGATTACAGGCGTGCGCCACCACCGCCCGGCTATATTTTTTCTTAATGATTGATGTGGAACAACCCAGGGCATTGTGGGCTGACTAGCCCCACAGAAGATGGTTCTGGGAAGTTCAAGAAAGCAAGCTGAGCAAACCACAGGAAGCAAGCCACTAAAACTATTTCTTTGTGTTCTCTGCTTTTGTTCCTGCCCAGACTTCCTTCAGTGCAGGACTGTGAACTGGAAGTGTAAGATGAAATAAACCTTTCCCTACCCAAGTAAGTTTTGGTCAGTGTTTTATCATGGCAACAGAACCTAAACTAGGACAAATAGTGGAGAAACTTCACTGGTTTTAAAAAGAGAGAAAAAACAGGAATAACATAATAAAGAACATGCTATCTAAATACATGTTTAAATTTTTGCTCCTATTTCCCAAAGTTGAATACTCATTTATTACTGCAACTCTCAGAGATTTAAGATGATCCTTTTTATACTGTTCATAAGTACATCTTTATCTGAATACTAAAATTTAAAAAAATTAAAGGACATATGTTCTTTTGCAAGTTAAATAACCTTTCATTTCCCTGCAATTTATAAACTTATGACTTGGTAAACTTTATATCTTACCTCCAGTTAATGAAACTTGAGTGTGATAGACTTGAAGTTCTGGAAATTTCATTTACTTTCACTGAGAAGTCTGAAAATGGGATAAAATACATGACTATTATTGTCTCCCTGCCTCCTCTCCCCAGTCTTTCCTCCCTTGTTCTACCACCTTCCTGTCTTTCTTCTCCTTACCCTTCTTTCATTCTCTCCCCCTCCCTATTCTCTAGTCCTATATCTAGTGCTGGGGATGGAATCAGATGTTTATGAATTCTAGGCTACACAAGCATTATACCACTGAGTTTTCTGTAAGATCTAAGGTATTTATTTTCTATAAAATATGAATCATTGACTAATTCTTATTAAGTTTTAATCTAGAGCTTGCCTTAGAAATGCACAGTTAAATTTAGTTAACATATAAATTCTCTTTTAATTTTAAAACTATGGCAATTATCTTTAATGTCTTACCTTAATATCTATTTGTACATGAAAACTAACTTTTAGTAAATCCATGATAACCTCCCAACAATGACCACATTTTGAAATGAAAGCCAGCCTTTCCATACAATTAAAGTGAATGTAACTATTTCTTGAATCTTAATTTCCAGACAAGAAAACCTTTTACTGTATTAAATAGTATTTGTTTTACTTTCCTTAGAATGGTTATTTGACTCTGTGTCCCACTCTTCTAGTATACTCAAAGAAGTCTTACAGCTATATAGTGAGACACATGACACCATGAGTAACTGCAGTGCTGCTTATGATTGAAAAACAGGAAAGCAATTTAAATGTTCATAAATGTTGAATGAAGAAGTATAAATTCATTATTTTAGGGTAAATTACATAAATTTTTAAAGAAGTAGATAGGTAGATTTCAAAATAATGGTGAAATTGGTATGACAATTAGTCACATAAGCAAAATATTCACATATATTTTAAATCACAAAGTATATATTGTTTTAGAATCAACACTTACATATGGAAAATAATATAAAACACTTTATGAAATTATTTATTACAGGATGGATATGAGAATATTCAAGAGTACAGTCAAACAAAACTTTAACTGTATAATGGTATTTCATTTATTTTTAAAGTAAAGAACTTTAGCTTCTTGGAAACTATGAAAATGGCTTACAAATAATTCTTTATATTTTTAAATACTGATTAAAAACAAGGACATCATGAATTTTGCAAATGGATGGAACTAGAAAATATCATCCCGAGTGAGGTAACCTAGTCCCAAAAGGACATGCATGGTATGTAGTCACTGAGCAGTGGATATTAGCTATAAAGTACAGGATAATCAAGAGACCCAAAGAAGTCAAGTAACAAGGAGGGCTCAAGGAAGGATGGTTGAATCTTTCTCAAAATGAGAAACAAAATAGACATCTGAGGTAGATTGAAGGAGGAAACTGGGTGGAAGAGGGGATGGGGAAGTGAGGGAGAGCTCATATATAAGGATAGCAGGGGAGAGAAAAGGGAGATCAGCAATGGAGGGGGCAGTCTCTAGGATGTGACAGAGATCTGGGACGGGAGAATTCTCACAATGTCAACTCCAGTTGAGACTCCTAGCAGTGGGGGATATGGATATTGAAGTGGCCACTCCCTGCAGCCAGGCAAGACTTCCAGTGGAGGGATAAGGACAGCAGACTAACCACAAAACCACCAAACCAAAATGTGATCTGCCTACAAGATGTGTAGGGACAAAGTTAGAGCAGAGACTGAGGGAATGGCCCACCAATGACTGCCCCAAATGGAGACCCATCCCAGGGGCAAGAACCAATCCCTGATTCTATTAATGATACTCTGTTATGCTTGCAGACAGGAGCATAGCATAAATGTCCCAGCAGACAATGTAAAGGGATGCAGGGACTAACACCCAAACATTATATGGAGCTTGGAGAGTATTATGGAAAAAAAGATTTCATAAACCTGAAGGACAATCATGTAATAGTGAAATAATATGCTATAAAATGAACTGTATGTACTTATTTGTGGAGACCTTATGAATATAAATTCAAATATGATCCATACAGTGTTACTAATTTACTTTAATTCAATAAATGTATACCTGTTCTTTACATATATACTATTAATAGTCTAGTCCTTCTTATTAAAGCCTTTATAGTACTTTTAAAATAGGCTTTCTCTGGGCCTCTTTAGACATTAATTCTCTGTTGAAATATGCTTAACAGAAATGTCTCCATTTCCTAATGAACCATGTATTTATGTCATATGCTAATTTACCTTTCTTTGCACGTGTCATTCCTAATGATGGGTAACTGTTAATTTGAAGCTGCAAAGGTTATTATGACTTCTCAAATTTTCCAATTTAAGAATTCTAATACTATCATCACCTCTAATCCTAAAAATAAAACGATCAAAAATTTCTGTACTGTAGCAGACAAAATCAGAATCAATGCAAGTTAAATAAACTGTTGAAGATTATTAACTATGTAGTAAGTGAAGCTTATCTCTGAATGAATGATTCCAAATGCCCTGTTTCAACAGCCTTCAAAGTGAACAAAAGTTAGAATAATTTCACAATCCTTTTTCTAGGTAGGGGAGATGGCTCAATAGATAATATATATGGTTGCTCTGCAAGCCTAGGCACTAGAGTTTGGATCTACAGAATCTAAATACAAGCTAGACAGACATGGTAGCCACTGGTAATCCTAGCACACAGGAAGCAAAAACAGAAGCTCTCTGGGTAAAGCTCCCTAGGAAAACTAACAGGAATTAGTGAGTACTGGTGGTTTAGGATTAAATTCTGCCTCAAAAAATATAGAGTGAAGTCATGTAAGACAAATTTTGGGTCTCCACAGTATACATTCACATACAGGTCCATGTACCCCATCGAAACACACACACACACACACACACACACGCATACATGGATTCAAATTTACCAAATATATAATTTTAAGAGCTAGACATGGTAATATTGTTTTGTTTTTACTGTAATATGTTTCTCTTACTATTACTGTCATCAATCTTGATGACTTAGTATATAGGCAATGTCATAAAATTGTAAAGTTTGATTAAGCCACTCTATAACTGGGAGTAATTTTGTTCCTGAGAGAATATTTGGTGATGTCTAGAGACATAGTTTGGTCATCATAACTTGAAGATTAGGGCAAAGATTGAGGCCAGAAATAATAAGCATCCTATCTACCATAAGATAACCCCATCTCCAAAAGAAGTATCTAGCGTCAAATGCCTATAGCAGCATCTGAGAAACCTTTGCCCAGAGATAAAAATCTGTGGATGTATAAAAACAACACAGCACTTCTCTTGCCTCTGCTTCCTAGTGATAAGTTTCTAGACCTGTGACAGCACACCTATTGCTTATGTTTAAAGTATTTTTAATCTGGTCTTCAGGATAATACTATCTACAAATCACTGAATCTAATATATATATACCTAAATTACTAACTGTAGTCAAATACAGAGGACACAAATATTCATAAAGACGTTTAGGTATTACTTTAATCAATTTATCAGATAAAATAATAAGTGCCATGTGAATGACTTTCATAGAATTTAGTCTAGGGTAAAGAGTTGTATAGTCATAACAAAGTAGTAAAGAAATTAACAATAGGTAAATGTACAGGTTCAGTGGCTACTAAAATGAAATATAAGAATTCAAGACAGGTTTTTTTTTTTAAAGAGCTATCTTTTCCTTACTTTGTCTTCATCCACACTTCTCAAAAAAATCTCTTTTTGCTTCTCCACTTAACAATTTTCTTCAAACTGTCCCTGCATGATAAAATAATAAAGAAAAGAGCTTATTTAATAATGGGTTTCTCTGCACATTTATGCCCATATTGAACAATTTCTCAATCATGCAATTTTCAAAATTAATGTGGAATTACTCTAAAGTATAAAGTATCTCTAATAACACCAAATGCTTTATTCTTCCTTATCATTTCATCTTTTAAGAATCAATCAAATCTTTTAGTGTTAAAGTGTAATTTTATTTTGATTATTCAAGTATTCAAAAGGTTTTCTGACAGGGAAATTTTTAAGTCTTGATTGCTCTGTGAGAATCAGAGGTTACCAAAAATATTCTTCTGATAATATATAGACATTACAACCATCAAATATCACCCTTCATTATTTAAATAAGAATGAAATCTTAACACAATGAATAAATATCTAAATATTATTAATGATCCAATGTTTATTTTTCTCTTTATAGTCATGTGAATCTTGCAATCAACTTTTAATCTTGTGTCCTAGAAACATTTGTAATTTTCTAAACATAAAGTGGATGGGTTTTAGGTCACATATTTCAACCAATCAGACCTATTCCTTTGTTTGTATTAGGTTTGTTGATTTTATTTCTTTCAGGGAGTAATTTTTAAATCATCATGTTATGTACCTCTGGCCTAGACCTTCGTATGTAGATCAGGATGACCTCAATTGCAGCACCTCTTTTGCCTCTGACTGCTGAGTGCTAAGTTTCTAGGCCTGTGACACCACACCTGACCATATTGCTTGTGTTTGAACTACTTTTCATCTGGTCCTCTATTTGCCTTAGCAAATAGAGCTTTATCTCTTCAGTAGCTCTAATCTCTTTCATCAGTTACTTGAATAGTTCTTTGCTAGTACAATTTGCAAATGAAATATGAAATGGCAGAACAAAAAGTTTTTTCTATTATGAACTGGAAAGCTTCTCACTCTAGCATTTCTAGAACAGAACTTATTTCTCCATAGAGAAACTGCAAAGACTGCACATCAGTTAAGTCAATTTGTTTCTCATATAAAATGGGTACCTAACATAGAAAAAGCAAGCAAAAGAAGAGCTCTCACTTGTGATCACTCCTGAACTCCTAAACAGCTAACCTGTTGTACATATTCAAAAGAAGTGCATTAGAAACCTAGGAGACCAGGTTGTAACAAGGCTATTTGTTCAAAACTTGTTTATGCAAATCATCTTTTAAAAGCTTTGGTTGTTGTTCTTATTATTTTTATCATTATTTTCTTTTTGGTAAAGATGTCAACAATACCTGCCTAGTTTACCACAGAATATGAACTACTAAATGAATTAATTATGAGATCCTTTATAACCTGTTAAATTCCATCTAAATTAAGGTATTAATTTAATAAAGAATTTATTATACATATTGAATATTCATTTACACTATGTAAATAGAGGCAAAATATTGACCTTGGGGTCCATCTCTGAATTTATTCTATGATAATTTATAGAAGTTCGGATTATCCACCTGATATTACAACAACAATTGGAAAATCTGAGAAAAAATATAAAAAGATACACTATTCCAATTCCTGGTGCATTCCTATTCTTTGCTGCAATGGGGCTTAGTTGTAATGAACCATTACATTTTCTAGTCACTTCAGTAAATTTTGCTAAAAAGTCATAAAATTATTGTCACAAATATATCAAAACAAACATTAAAGTTTTAGTGTTTAGAATCCAAAGATTACTTTATAAATATTTTCATTTAAAATACTTATTCATGTAACTGACTCAATTACAAAACTGACCAAGATTAATCTAGAAAACAACTCAACTTCCATCAGAATTATTATAATTTTCTATATTAGCTTTGTTTATGCCAAGTTTTAACACATGTAATACATACTGAATGATCTTAAGACATAAAATGAACTCACTCTTTACATTTTCATTATTCTAGTAAAATGTCATAGAAATTACAGTGCCTTCTTTCAAGTACAAGCAGATGTAATTAAGCATATTTACTTATCTACATGTGACTTATGATGCTGTATTTCATAGTTAGCTTGGGCCCCACTTGAGCTATGGGTAACCATAGGAAAAGGAAACATCCTACTTGATGAGACAGGGTAGTTGGCTTTGCTACACCCAGTAGCAATGCAGAAACGTAAGTAAAAACAAACAAGAAACAAGATCATTCAACACAAAAGGAAATATGAATACAATATAAATGAGTAAATACATTTTCCTAAGTTTACAAAGTTAATTCTTGCAGACATATAATGCTCAGATACTGAGCATTATGAAAAGTACCCTTTATCAAAATATATATTCAATTAACAATCATGAGATTACATCAACATAGAAAAAACTGTCAGTCATCATCAGGAAGATGGATAAATTAGTATAAATCTATACAGTAAAACACTTTAGAGCAGCAAAATATATCCTTCATCACTACAGAGTATAGCACAATTGAGGAACTTTATGATGGGCTACAAAATAAGGCAGGAGCACAAAGCAGTATGATTTAATTTACATAAGAAATTCCTAAAGCAGGCTACACTAAGTAATATATTGACTGGGAATGCAAGGGATAAAAATTCCTATAGCAAGGGATTTTTTAAGGATGGTACTGGAAGGAGAGGAGGGGGGGACTTCCCCCATGATCAGGATGTAAAGTGAATAAAAATAGAGAAAAATTAAAAAATAAAAAACAGGGAAATTACACATGAACTCAAACAAGAGAATGCTTCTGAAAAGAGGATTGTAGTTAGAAAAGTGTACTGAGTGCACAGTGGTGAACTTACAGAAAATGCTGTTTTGGTCCTTGAATTAGGTGACATGTCACAAATTAATTATTTTATATTTAATACACAGAAAATTTTGGTGCATATATTTTACAAATAACATTCAATATGTATCAAACAATACATTTCAAGCTACAGTCTATTTTCTATATTGTTCTAATAAGCTTTATGAGCCTAACAACCATTTCTTTCAAGAGCAGCTGTTCTAACTAAATACACAAACTTTAAGCAGTTTAATTTCTGTGGCTAAGTTAATTTTCTTTCTAACACTCACTCACTCACTTTTTTTTTTTTTTACTTAAAACAGATAGCAAACAACAGCAAATACTCTCTATAAACAATGATCTTATACCAAGAAGATGCTTCTTGAAAAATTGTACAGTTTGGAAAAAAATTAAATGTAAGGTTTATTTTTATACTTTGCATACATATCACTCTAACAATAGCATTTTAAAACTCACATACGCTTAAGTTTTGGTAGATTGTTCTAGTATTTATGGTTTTACTGAAGGAAAGATGTTAAAAATAGTAAGTGCTAAGGGAAAGCCTTTCTAAACATATATCATTACCTTTAACCCCCAGTTAGGTTTTCAGCAATGAAATACAACTGTTTAAGGCACACAGAGAACTGATGAAATTTCCAAAGCTTTCATAAGTCTTGTTCTCCAACTATAAAGTGAGATGCAAACCTAAAAATAACCTTTGCACGGTCCTGCCTATTGAAATGATTTCTAAACTGTACTTTCCCAGAACTTTGTATTGAGAAAGGGTTCTCATTTTTTCTTTTAAAGTAGCACGGACAGTTGGAAAACAGTCTGAAGCTTTTGACCAACTATCATTACCACATAATAATAAAATATTCACTTTTAAAGCTAGTTTTGTTAAAAAAGAAATAATCCTAAGGATAAAAAGTGTATGGCATTGCACACATATTTCCACAGGTTGAATTTAAAAATGAGGTAATGACAAACTTCTGAGATTTAGCAATTATGATAATCACATTACCTTTCATAGTAATATCGCAGTACATGTAATTTCTATGACACTGAAATTAAAACGCCACGAATCTSCTTAAAATTCCCTCTTTTTCTAAGTCCAGGGAGTGCATCTATAAATCCACCACTTTTTCCAAAAGTCAAAGGAACAGAAAAAGAGCCAAGTCCTATCTACTGCCACCCCCACTATCTGCTCCCACCCATTATAGAGATTTACATTAATTGTAGACCATGCACCAGCTATGCTTCAGAAAAATAAAATTAACCCAAGTAATGTGAGAAAAAAAATCACAGCAACATTACCTCTCAAGTGCAGGCGAACTTTCCCCCCTTCCCCTTCAACCCTACAACTCGAAGGCTCAAGAGTCTTTTAAAAACCTCGACGCTACCAACCACACTAACCTCTCAAGCAGCTCTTTTACACTGTCAGAATTTTTTAAAAAAGTACTTTAAAAGTCCTATACCTTTGTCTTCGTCCTTTAAGACTTAAGCTCTGAGAGAAAGGGATGAGGGTCGCCCGGGACAGTGTGAAATCTGAGGGACGAGGTGGGGCAGACGGCTAAGCGGCGTCCGGGTTGACAAAAGAAACAACTAGAAGTCTGATGGGATGCGGACCGACCAGGTTGAGCGCAGTTATCCTGAGCGCACGTGAAGCATCTAAGGGGGAGGGACCTAAGCTTTAGCTCTCGGACTCCACCGCCCCCAAGCGACCAGAGCCTTTCCTAACCGAAGCTACTCACTGCAGCCATGTTGGCGTCGTCCCAGTCCCGCCTCTCTGGCTCGTGGGACTCCACCCACCACGGGTTCCAAACCGAAACAGGAAGTAGGCTAGGATCCCTCGAAACCGGCGACAACCGCCACCTTCCGCGCGACCGAGCGACCCGCGACCCGCGACTCGCGTGTACCTAGCCCCTTGTCCCGCGTGTCACCTGCCCCTCCCCCTCCTCCCGCCCCGCGAACTCGAGCGATCATGTCGAACATGGAGAGTATCCTTTCAGTCGGTCAAGGTGCTACGATGGGGCCTTGGGGGCCTGGGGAGGGCAAAGACAGGGGGCCGGGGACACACCCAGAGGCTTGACCTTTTGGGCCCGCACCCACGGCGAGGGCGCTGTGGCGCTAATGGGTAGGCTCCAGCGGCCTGGGGTTGTTTTTTTTTTCCTCCCGCCTCCTCGCTGCTACCGCCACCTCTGCCGCCAGTAGCCGCCGCTGCGCCATCCTCGAAAGTGGGGAGGGGTCAGAGGAGCCTGTGGACAGATGGAGATAATTGAGCCCATACCGCCTCTTGTTGAGGACTTCTGTCACCTGCTTTATCAGTGAATTTTGGCCTCATTGAAATTGACAGGGAGTGGTGCCAGAACCGAGGGGAGGCGACTGGAGTTTGCCTATGGCTGGGGCGGAGATGTACGTTCTCAGTGAGTACGTGGACAAACGGCTTTTGACGAACAGCCCTTTTATGACTGCAAGCGACTGATGATGAGGTTGAGCGATTGGTAGGAAGACTCCGAACTAACTGTGCTTGCGTTCTGTTCCCGCTGCATGCTAATTTAACACTTGAGGAAATTCAGGTTATTCCTGAAGCCGTGAAGTCCATCAGCCAAACCTGTGTGGCCACTTGGCCAATTAGTAGGGGCAGACAGTAAAGCTGCCTAGTGGCATTATGAACACATTTTTTTTTCACTACTAAAATAACATCACACCAACTCCATGTCTCTATTGCTCCTTCCAGAAGTTGGCTTTAGAGAAAAATAAAATAAATTGCCTTTTCTTCCACTCCAACATAACAAAAGATAAACCATGCGTAGTGGAAATTGTTCACTAACTCATGTTAGAAGCTCTCTTGGCACTATTAGTCTTTAAGCCAGAAATATAGGTACTTTTTTTTTTTTTTTTGGTTTTTCGAGACAGGGTTTCTCTGTGTAGCTCTGGCTGTCCTGGAACTCACTCTGTAGACCAGGCTGGCCTTGAACTCAGAAATCCGCCTGCCTCTGCCTCCCAAGTGCTGGGATTACAGGCGTGCGCCACCACCGCCCGGCTGGTACATTTTTTTTTTTTTTGATGGGTTCATTTTTATGTCATCCAGAAAATCTTGCTAAGGTAACTTGTGCAGCACTAGCAGGATATGCTATAGATTAAAATGCTAGCCTGGAGGAAGGTGCAGATCGTGAAAATAATAGATGACCGAGATAGGTCCAGTTTCTACTGCATGCCTATAAAACCATAGTTTTAATAGTAGCAAACATGAAGAGCACCGAACTCTGAGTCAGAAGATCAGTTTGATTTCTCAGGTTCCTTCAAACAGCAATCTTCTGAATTAAGGCATGGCATTCATCCTCTGTCACCCACTTGACTCATTTGGGAAGCATATTATCTCAGCTTTCAACCCTAGAAAGGCCTTTTTAAAGTAAAAGGAAATGGTTGTGCCTACTGAATTGTTTTTGAGCATACTCTGAAGTATGAGAGATTTGAATAGCTTAAAAACTTTTAGCCCTTTTTTTTTTCCTAAAAATTTTGAGAGGATTAGAGGTAGTAGCTCTAAAAGTTTTTATTTCTTCTTCTAAAAATATACAAGCTACAAGCAGGTTATTATTACTTTGTCTAGCCTGCCTTGTATTGCCAATAACAAAATATGTGGTTATTTTTTCCAATGAAAAGTTTTAATGTGTTCACTTTTTAACTCACAGAGTCCAATTAAGTACTGTTCCTATTTGCATAGCTGTGGGCTCATCCACTCAGGCATGGGCAACCTAGCAGTAGCAATCATTTGAAGAAAAGTCATTTCCCCCAACTCCAATAGCCTCAACTGCCAGTACCTCCTCAGCTAGAGGTGGGGCCTCAGTAGCCCCTCTCCTCTCAGTGCTTGAATTTTAATGGGTGTGAACTTGTGTAGTTACAGTACAGGTAACCACAATTTCTGGGTGTTCTTGTATATGTACTATAGCCAAGTCAGGTCCAGAAAACTGTATTGTATAATAATTCTCAAAAAATTAATATAAGTAACTTCTGTCTGTAATAACAATGGCCTGCTCTTTAGTCTATTATGTAAAATAGTATGATTTAATTTGATCTAAACCATATGATTACTCATCTTGGTTCACACACACACACAATATAGAGGTAAGAAATAATATGGAATCAGACCTACCTTCCATAAATAACCTGAAGTAAAATTTAAAGAACACCTTACTCTTTTATAAAATGTAAAAATCTCATTGTACTGTAGGAAGATTGGCTGTGATTAAATAATTTAGTTGCCCTCGTAACTTTTCAGTGTTTGATTACGTATGTTAATCTCTTTGTACAATGGTAAAGCTCATTTTAAATTTTTAATTGAAGCCAGATTTAATTACTGTGACATGTATATATAGGTCTTAGTGTTAGGTTAATTACAGGAATGAAAAATTAGAAGATAAATAATTAAGGGATACTCCTGTGGTCCATGCTGCTTGTCCTCCCTTATTACCTCACATATAAGTCATTTTACTATTGGAATTCAAGTGTTATTCATTAACAGGAACTTTCTGTTTTCCTAGTCTAAACTTATGTCCTTCCAAAGTCTAAGAATCTTAGGATTAGTGTTTTCTACCAGTTACTCCTGTTCCTTTCTGCATCCTATTACCCTTTATTGAAGCATTTCTACCCTTGGAAAGATGTTTACTTAACTCTTAGACTATGAATTCCTGGGGAATGGGGCCATTTATCTTCAAATGCTCATTTGCATACACAACACTGGTCACATAGTAGACAAAAATGAACAAATGACTTTCTGTTAATAGTTAATTATTAATATACTTAATTGGGGTCTTTCTTATAGAGTAATTGAAATTAAACATACTACTTCTGTCTTTTTAGCAGCTTTTGATCTGGAGCCAGAGGTCACACATCTGTGAATATAAATACCAATGCAAAGTAACTCCCGAATTCAGATGAAAGCCAGTGTGTGGATTTAGTAAATGTTTTAAGATTGTATGCACAGTTTTGAATATTACTATGTGTATTTTTCTGGGGACATTATCTGTAGCTATAATATTTTTAGACATTCTGACTTGAGGGTGGTTACGGACCAATGAAGTAGATAATAAGTACTGGACATACTCTAAGTTCAAAAAGGGAATGAAGGACTGGTATCACCTGGGGCTGTATTGCACACAGGATAGCAAGCTCTTTAAAAATAGATATTAGTCATTGCAGATCTTGCGAATCACTTTAAATCCTAAAACAAAACAAGCCACGTATCAGGATCAGACTTGCCAGTATTGATACACTATGTTATGTTTTTACCAAGGCACCATCAGCATAAACAACCATCCTTGCTTCAAAGGGGATGACATAGTTTAATCTGAAGCTAAGTATGATTAACCATGACTTGGGAACATAGATTCAGGTTACCCCAGACTGCTAATAGTTTAATGGATTKTTTTTTTATAGCAACAGAAGAAAGTTATAAATCAAGGCTCTTTTGCAATATATCATTGAAGATATCAGATAGGTGGGTCCAGCACAGCAGAAAAAAATCTCAGCTATAGGCCTCTTAGCTTTCTGGTTGGTGGAAGTTGCTGGTCTGTTTAATACATTTCAAAACATTTTATCTGTTAGTCACAGGATGTTAGGCCAGACAGAGGTGGGCAAGGAATGGCTGTTAAGGGGACTAAAGATAGCTTAAGACATTGTAATTAGGCCCTGTACCTGCAAAATTCCAAGCTCTCCACAGTCATGGAAATTCTAATCAGTTAACCAAGCCTTGCTGAAGTTCAGTGGAAGGTATAGCCTCTTTACCAGAATTAGATCCCAGTGTTCACAGAGTTTCACATTTGCCTATTAGATTGGTTCCCTGACAGTGTGTACATAATTTAAGGCTTGTAGAATTAACAGAATGCTGTCTTTTACAAGAATTATGAAATGTTATTTTGAGATCATCCTTTCCATACCACATGAAGACCAATTCTGAGATTTCCTGTAACAGTGTGACCTAAGAGATAAGCTGCATTTGAGTACCTCTTTGTTTCGGGATTCCTTAGTTACTACATATGTATCCAGTTATACCAGCTGTCCTTCAACCCTTTCAGGGGTGTTGAAGGACCCTTTCACAGGGGTCACATATCAGATATTCTGCATGTCTGTACAGTTTAAAACAGTAGCAAAATTACAGTTACCAAGTAGCAACAAAAATAATTTTATGCTTAGGGGTCACCACAGCATGGACTATATTAAAGGGTCATAGCATTAGGAAGCTTGAGAACCGCTGATCAATACGTTCATGTATTCAAGTTAGTAAACTTATCTCTAAAGTTGCTTTTAGGTGATGGGGAGATGGCTCAGTGTGTAAGAGCACTGACTGTTCTTCCGAAGGTCATGAGTTCAAATCCCAGCACCCACATGGTGGCTCACAACGATCTTGTAAAGAGATCTGACGTCCTCTTCTGGTGTCCGAAGACAGCTACAGTGTACTTACATATAATAAAGTTGCTTTTAGTTCAGATGATTTTGAACCTGATTCTTTTGCTCTCAAATTTACCTCCTGAAAACATACACAGTAGTAAACTATTAGAAACTTAAAAGGTCAGAAAGTTGGAAGCATAATGCCACTTATCAAATACAGACAGTCTCTGGTACTGGTACCACTGTTCTATTATAGGGTGGCTATTAATGGAGCACTTTTAAGAAAGGTTTATTTGTAATGACTTGAACGTGTATTTGTGTGTGTGTGTGTGTGTGTGTGTGTGTGTGTGTGTGTGTGTGTATTTTTGTCTGAGTATGTTCACATGAGTGCAGGTAGTCACAGAGGCCAAAGGAATGTCAGGTCCCAGAACTGGAGTTAGAGATGGTTATGAGCTAACTGACAGAGGTGCTGGCAACTGAACTCTGGTCCTCTGCAGGAGAGGCAAATGCCAGTAATCATTGAGCCATCTCTAAAGAGTACCGAGCCCCCTCCCTGAAACTCTTTTGTTTTCTTCCTTTCTTTCCTATATGTTTTCAACCTCTACTCTTGTTCAACAAGAGAATTACATAATCTGGCTGGTGGCATTTGTAATAGAATAGCTTCTCAACTACTATATTTAGAAAGTTTACTATCAGTTTAAGTAGTGAACTGTCAAAAAATTTTCATAGTAAGTCAAATTCTATTTTAAACTAAGG
>BDUI01001019.1:105680-123088 GCA_002335545.1 Apodemus speciosus
GGTAATTATTCTGCCAATTTGCGTGATGTGATCTGCAAATGGTTCTGTCCAAAACACTTTCAAATTTAATCATACATTATCCTAAGGGTCATGAATTAGCATTTATTACAGAGAGCAATCAGATTGCTTAGTGGTTTGCTCTTTGATTAGCATTTTTGTTGAGGTAATCATAGACTCATTGATTCTGTCTCACACTCAAACTACCTTCTTGGACTACTGTCCTATCAACAGAGCTGCCGATGAACAGTCACACATGCACAAGCATCCCTCAATGCTCTACTACTSTACTACTTCTATAATGTATCCACTACTACTGTGCCTGCTTAGAAGGACTCGTGTCCCATCTACATACAAAGATCCAGCAGAACAAACACTAACATTACTAGGAATTCTAACAGTTCACTTATTCATTCTATTTACCTCAGAGAAAAGCAGAAAATAGACCTAGGAGGACCTCTCAAAGGCTGAAGACCATCCACACCACTTCTTTAGATTATGTAGRTAAAAGAGAAATTCCAAAATACAGTCAGGAAAACTGTTGTATTGAAGATTATACAATGAATATACTTATTTCATCCTGCCATGGCCTTTCATGACTGTATTTGGAGATTCTGAGGTCCTTGATGAATATAAAGGCTGAAGCCAAATGCTCCGACCCCACCCTCCTGCTTGGCCAGCTCCCAGATAAAGGGAGAAAAACAAGGCTTGTGAAGCTGCATTACAAGTCCGGGACTTGTTTCAGATCCGCTGAGTTAAGGCAGGAATAGCATGAAATCTCAGGCCCAGCAAGCTGAACACGGGCTTCTTCTGTATCACCTTGTATGAAGCAGAACCAGATACTTCAAGGATGAATTCCTAGCAAGGAGCACAYCATTCACCTACAACCTGCAAAGAATTAATGGTAAGCAATGAGATGAATGTGGTCCAGCCCTAAGCCAAGTGAGACCCGTGTGCTGTCTGTACTTCAGGCCAGCTGCTCTGAAGTGCTCATTCTGCCTTTGTGTTCTCTTCCTCTCACACGGGAAACTGGGCATCTCTGACAACAGCCACTCAAACGTTCTCTTCTTCACAAGACTGTCCTTCTAAGTAACAGCTGCGTATATTTAGTCATTTATCCCCAGTGTAGTCTTGTAGAAGATACTAAACAATTTTTTAAAATATAGTAAAAAAAAAAAAAAGAAAGAAAGAAAGAAAGAAAGAAAGAAAGAAAGAAAGAAAGAAAGAAAGAAAAACAACTGAATTTGGTATCACCAATTTTAAGTAAAAACTAACTGGGCCAGGAAGTGTAATAATAGCTAATTCAGTTAATTTGTTTTCAACAAAAAGGCAGACAAAGTACACTGGAAATTCAGTTAATTACTGGAAGTATTCTGGAAATTGCATAACCTTAGGTTTCCCAAAGAAGTTAAAGCCTCAAAGAAAGTTGTCTAATAGGCTGTAAGGCTCATCAAAGTGCATATATGTCCTCAGGAGTGAGTGAGAGAGAAAGAGGACAGAGGGTGGGGGGAGAGAGACAGAGGGTGAAACGAGACAGAAAGAGAGGTAGGCAGGCAGGCAGGCAGACAGGCAGGCAGACAGACAGACAGACAGACAGACAGACAGACAGACAGACAGACAGTGAGACTCCTCTGGCATGTCTACATGTACACATATGTGTAAGCCAATGGACAACATCAGGCATTGTTCCTCAGACATAGTCATTTTTTGAGACTATGCCTCTTAGGCTGGAATTTGCCAAGTAGGTGAATGTGGCTGGCCAGAATGCCCCAGGGATCTGCATGTTCAAAGAACCAGTGCTGGGATGAAAAGCACACAGGACCACAACTGGCTGACTCCAACATGGAGATCAGACTCAGGTCCTCATGTCTGCAAGAGACACTAGTGACTGTCCTATCTTCCAGCCCTAACACTCTGAGGTGTGCGTATGGTGAGCCTCTCAGCATTTAAAAAAAAGAACATCAAAAGCCAGGCACGGTTATTGATGCCCTTAGGGAAGCAAACGCTAGAAAACTTCAAGAATGACCTATTCTACAAAATGAGTTCTATCTAAGTTAGCTGGGCTACACWGCAAGACTGTCTTAAAAAACAAACAAACAAACAAAAAACCCAAAGAACAATAAAACTAGTATTAGTTGTTACATGACCTTCTAAATATACTTWAAAAAATCTGGATGGATAAACCTTTAAATAGCAGATGAGCTTCATCTAATTTTTTTTAATTAAAAAACTAGCTATAGTTTGGAGAACAGAAAATATATGCGATTCTTCAAGGTAAAGCTTTCTGGGGAGTTCTTCACGCCCATCCGCTCACACCCCCACCCCCACCCCCTGGCCAACAAGCCTACAGGTAGTAAGTCCCTCAGAGAAAAGTTTCAAGCCCAGAGCTCACTGGGGATGCCTCCTTTTACCAAGGAGGAAAGTGGCAYTCAAGAAATCTGCTAGTTGACAGTTAATCAGGAAGAAGACAGACTAGAGCCTACCACGGTCTCTTCTCTATGAAAGACTCCCGATCATACACCTTATCGACTGAACTCTCCTCCTTCTTATCAAAGTTATAAATACTCACCCTAGAAAATGCTTCTAAAAATAGAACTTTTTTTTTAATAGAGTTTATTCAGGGCAGAGGATGGGAGTTAATGGGGTAGTGGAGGCAGTGACAGACAGACAGACAGAGAGAGAGAGAGAGAGAGAGAGAGAGAGAGAGAGAGAGAGAGAGAGCACAGAGAAGTGGAGGCCGGCCATGACCACATGGAGAGAGGGGGAGGGGAGGAGAGCCCAAGAAGGGCAAGAGGAGAGAGGTGAGAGTGCCAAGAGGTAAGAGAAAATAGAACATTTTAAAGATTTCTTTGCAGTTTCTTTTTCTAGGTATTTTGTTGTTGTCCTTGAACAATGGCATATTGTTTCTACTTGCCATCTATGATAATTATACCAGGATGCTAATTGTGTTTTTTGGAAATTAGTCATAACAAAGACTATCATAAGGATGTGCAATACTTAACAATTCCTCTGGCATAAGGCATTCTCAGTACTTCCAGCTTTTTGGCTTATATTAAGAATGATSCTAGGGCTGTAGAGATGGGTAAGACTGCTCTTCTGAAGATCCTGAGTTCAAATCCCAGCAACCACATGGTGGCTCACTACCATCTATAATGAGATCTGACGCCCTCTTCTGATGTGTCTGAAGACAGCAACAGTGTATTTACATATAATAAATAAATAAATCTTTAAAAAAAAAAAAAGAATGATCTGATAGCCTTCCTGAAGAGAGCTATGGCTAACTCTACTTCCTTAGAGGGCTGCATGCACACATGCAACAATGCAACCTCTAGGGTAGCTTTGGGCTCCTACAGCTGGACCCCTTGCTCCCCGTGGTCTGCTTCTAGCACTACATTTTTAAATACCAAAAATTTAAGAAACAATATATATATATATATTATTTAATTTTATACTCAATATGAAATGTTCCAAATTTTTCTCATCTGTATTGATTTTCTGAACTTATCTTTACTTGAAATTTTACTGAAAGAGCTGTTTGTTTTGTTTCATTGAACAGTTTTGTTTTGAAAGTGAAACCAGTGCTTGGGTTCACGCATTTCCTGATCTCACACTTTCTTCTTATTGACTGATTTAAAGCTGCTGTATAAATTTATCATTTGTATTGTTGACTCGCCTACTTTCCTCTGAGTTCCTCCTTTGTTATTAACATCCAAACTTGAGGGTGTTATTCTAGCTTTTCTTAAAGGGTTGTACTTTATACTTATTGCACTTTATATTAATTTGTGGTGGGTAGTGTATTTACTACCTCAACAATTTTCTCCAAAATTCAATCTACATCTTAAAGCCACACTGGCACACAAGTCCTTCCCACCATAAAGAAATGTTAAAGATGAATTCAACATTACTGCACATCCCTTATCTGCCTGTAAGTGCTGAGTGATAAATACAGGGGTAGCCAGAGGTCAGGAAAGTGCTCATCAACACATAAGATGACCGAGGGTGGAGTCTCAGCACCACATAAAGCATGGTAACCCATGCTATAAATCCCAGAACCTGAAAGTCAGAGGATCAGAAAAACAAGGTTATCCTCAACTACTTAAGCTTGAAGTTACCCTGGGATATATGAGACCGTATCTCAAAAATAAATTAGCTGAATATATGGACTATGTTGAGTCTTCTAATACTATCACTAGCAAATCCATTCTGTTCCTTAATTTCCTCCCTGGTAAACATAGAAAGGACACTTCTATCACTGACTTTTGTTGACCACACATTTATATAATAATGGATTCTAAAGAAATGACTGCAGAGAAAATACTCCGTAATGTTAAAGATCCTAATCTCTTCTCAGTTTTATAAATCTATCCGCATGATATATACTATAATCTGTTAGCTACTCTGGGATATGGTATATACTATGTATTTATTAACTACTGGGGCATGGTATATCCTATGTATCTGTTAACTACTCTGGTTTCTCCTCTTGACAGCTTTATGGCTAAGGGTAAGTTCATGCTTCACAGGCCTACCGTGATCTCTGCAACTGCAGTTTTCAAACTCTATATAGTCATATATATGACATATAGTTAGTTGCCAATATCTATATTGTCTTCTTGCTGTATACACCTGAGTACATGCCTTTTCCCTCTTTGTTTGGCATTTATCACAGACTGTGCCGTTAACTCACACTCTGAAGTGTAATAGTAAAACCATCATGAGAGATACATTCTTACTATAAATCTTAGCAACTTCAACATACAATATCTTTCCTTATGAGAATTTTTACTTAAATCATGCACTTTTCAGCTTCCATTTTGCATATATGAACTGCTACTATCACTACTGTCTTGCTTTAGGGGCATTATTAAATTAAGTATTACCTGAACACAAACATTTTACTATAGTCAGTTAGATAACTAGAATACTACTAAGTAACTAACAAACTAATAGCATATAYAGTGTGGATACATGGGCCAAAGGTATGATTAGCATCACAAGGTACAGATATGAACAGTATGCAACTTAAGAGATAAGTTATTCATTTCTGGAATTTCCCACTTAGTACWTTTAGGGCCCTGTTAACCTTGAGTACAAAGAGAAGTCGCAGATAAAAGGGGAAATTTGCCAGTTGTACAAGGTTTTCTTTCAGACTTCTAGGATACAAGACTCTCGTTGCCTTCACAAAGAAAACATTAGAGTTGGGTGTAGCAATTCACTCTTGAAATTCCAATACTCCAGAAGTTTAAGAAAAAGATGCTGTGAGTTCAAAGGCAATGGCTACAGAAAGGTATCTTGGTGGGTGAACTTTTCCTTGGGAGACAGAGTACCTGCAACAGACCAAAGTAACCATTCTACTCAAGTAGAGCTATTTGTGGTTACTTATGAAAGCATGAAGAAGAAAGCATGGGTCACTTCTGAGCCACTGCRTCACTAAAGATACCTACTATATCCCTAGGGAAGGGCAGGTCCCTTCCCACTTCCATAGCAGAAAGCTAATGACCCCACTCCTGAGCAGGTCACCTGTGGGTAACCACAGCTACTAAGTGTTTAAGAGGTCAAGGAATCATGCTATGTCCAGAGTATAGCATCTATACATTTAAGTATGTACACGATATATGTTGACAGATGAAGAATAAAATATCAGCTAGAGATGGGTATTATGCATTTAACAATTAAAAGTGATGAAACTGGTTGGGCACAGTAGCACACACTCCTTTAATCCTAGCACTCAGGGGACAGAGGCAGGTAGATGTCTGTGAGTTCAAGGCCAGCCTGGTTCAAACAGAGCTACATAGTAAAATTCTGTCTTTATCAAACAAAAGAATTGCTGCTTTTAGAGACCAAGAAACAACTTCTTTAAAAGGCAAAATGATATTAATATTTGAATATTTAAGATTCCACCACAACATTATTAAGAAACACCATTCCAGGCTGTGGAGTGGCTGATGTGAGGTCAGTGTGAGAGAGGCTTAGCTGTCAGGTTAAAGGGAAGGTAAGAAGGCCAGTATGGCTAAGATACATAAGTTAAAAAGGAGGGAGGCAAGGGGTGGGGGGAAGACCTGGGATGTAGAGACGGGATTCAAGGTACAAAGATTATTATAGCTCAGAAATGAGTTCAAAAAAAGCTTTAAGTACACTACACAGCTTTGAAAGTCGTGAAGGGTAAAAGACACAGCTTCTGTGTTCAGAGTGAGTGGTAAGGCCAAGTCAATAGGGTATCACAGTGATCTAAGTGAATAGGGTGTCCCAGTGATCTAGGTGAATAGGGTGTCCCAGTGATCTAAGTGAATAGGGTATCCCAGTGATCTAAGTGAATAGGGTATCCCAGTGATCTAAGTGAATAGGGTATTCCAGTGACCTAAGTGAATAGGGTATCCCAGTGATCTAAGTGAATAGGGTATTCCAGTGACCTAAGTGAATAGGGTGTCTCAGTGATCTAAGTGAATAGGATAGCCCAGTGATCTAAGTGAAAAGGGTATCCCAGTGATCTAAGTGAATAGGGTATCCCAGTGATCTAAGTGAATAGGGTATCACAGTGATCTAAGTGAATAGGGTATCCCAGTGATCTAAGTGAATAGGGTGTCCCAGTGACCTAAGTGAATAGGGTATTCCAGTGATCTAAGTGAATAGGGTGTCCCAGTGACCTAAGTGAATAGGGTGTCCCACTGACCTAAGTGAATAGGGTATCCCAGTGATCTAAGTAAAACAAATGGAGACTTAGACCAAGATGGCAGCGAGACAGATGTTTAATATTCTAGATTAGAGATGGATGAGATATGGCTGGTGAGGGTTCAAACTGAGAGAAACCTGCAATTCTAGCTGAATAACACAATGCACTCTAGAGAAGCCTGAGGTGGGGTTTGTGGAGACAGAATGAACTCAGCCTGAACTCTGAATTCATTCCAAGGAAAAACCTTATCTATACCTATAAGGCCTGCAGCATTGCCGTAGAAGCCACCATGGCCCAGAAGATGTGGTTTATGTCCTGTATTCTCAGACAAAGGCAAGGGCACGGCTGTGACTGAGCTCCTTCTGTTAATGGATGAGTCAGAGTGACTGCAAACCCAGGGTTACAATTTCATTTCCTAGGAGATAAATATCCTTAGCTAAAGAAATTATTTTGATCTCTAAGTTACACACACATATTTATTTATAATGTGACACCATTGCTACATACCCACTTCTTTGGAGAAAATAAGCACTTCACTAATGTTATTTGGAATGCATGAGGAGATCATGAAAMTATCAAGTCAAAAACTACATCTTAAGAAAACTCTTCAGACT
Source organism: Apodemus speciosus (assembly GCA_002335545.1). Taxonomy (NCBI): domain Eukaryota; kingdom Metazoa; phylum Chordata; class Mammalia; order Rodentia; family Muridae; genus Apodemus; species Apodemus speciosus. The sequence continues at coordinate 112,962 of BDUI01001019.1, forward strand.
AAATATTCACCCACAGAATTTAGCATTCATTTTTTACATAAAATAAACAACATGTATTTGTTCTATCCAGATTTTAAGGTCACACATAAATACACACTTTTAAAATTGAAGTGGGTGAAAATGGCAAGATGTGATATAGAAGACTATGTTCAGCCCTCAGTGAGCACTCCCTTTGGACCGAAGGTTCATGTGGCCCTTCCTGAAGGAAGCAACCTGTGTTGGGAACCGGTGAGCTTGGCTCAGCGCCCCCAGCTGAGCTGTTTGCACAGGTTTCTTGAGAGCAAAACATCCTGTGATCTCATGGCTTAGCTTGATTCCTGCCTTCCTGCCCGGGACTTCCCAGGTGCCTGACCTATGGCTATAATTGTTTTCTCCTGTTCCCTTCCCTGGCCTCTAGTATATATATTGCTGGTCTCTCAGTAAAGCTGGGGCATTCTCCTTACTGTGGCAGCGCGGGCGCTGTCAAATGGAGACCGGGAAAGGTAGAAGATTGTTCAAGGTTCCTGATTAAACTGCATAAAGAAGAGCTCCTATGTTGCGTCTTTCTTGCTGGTCGAGGCGGACGTGACAAACCTGTCTGCAGCAGAGAACAAGGTTCAAGGCAGACCTAACCACCAATTTCCATTTTCACATTGTTTAGATCAGTCACAAGCAAGCATGTAGCAGAGACAGCTTCCACCTCAGCAGGGACCTCCTAKCCCTGACCCCTAACAACAACCTGCATGGCTTCCAGATGCTGACAGCGAGCAAACGAACCTGAGGAACACTCAGGTTCTCTCTAGCTTCAGGATTTACTACTTCCCTTCTTTGTATGTTCTTTTACAACCTTACAAAGCACTAGTTATGATTTTTCTCATAAGGAAATTTCAACCTATTATTTAATATATGCTCAAATAACAACTCAAAGGAACTGAAAACTATAGTAGTCTTCTTTCAAGGTTAGCATGTCCAATAGAAATATGAGTCACGTTGAGCCTGTAAAAATAATTATCTTTTGAGGTAGGGGAATTATTAAAGTACAAGAGGGAAAATCCAATCCAATTAAGAAAGGCAATGAGAATGTCMCAATAAATAGGCAGGAGCTCAGATTATAGAATAGGGCATTTTTTTGTGAACTCCAATGATTTCAAACAGCACTAAGAATACTAGGAAGGACTTGTTTGTGTTCCAAGACTGCCTAGTAGGGATGTTACAGAATAATTTGAAAAATAGAATATGTTATGGAAAACAGAATTGCTAACTCCACTCCTACGGAGCAGTAATTGTCCACATACCATTTGAGATTAGTTAAAGTGAAAATTAATCTTAAACAGAACCTGGTGACACAGACTTATAATCCCAACACTTGGGAGGCAGAAGCAAGAAGACTTGAGTCCAAGGCCAGCCTGGGAAACTACGGAGACTGTCTCGCAATCCAGGCCAGGCGGCTGAGACGATGACTCTCAGCGAGGTGACTGCTGCACAAGCAGGAGGGTCTGCTGAGTCTCCAGCACACACGGGACAAAAGCTGGCACACCAGTGTGCACCTGCAGTCCCAACTCGAGCTAGGCAGGCAGAATGATACACAGGGCTTGCTCACCCAGCAGAATATCGATGAGAGCCAGGTTCAGTGAGAAGCACTGCATCAAAAATAAGGCGGAGAGCAACTGAGAAAGACGCCAACGCCTCCCTCTGCCCAGCCGCAGTGCATCTGTACCCTCCCCACACACATGTGCAGGCACACATGAACAAACAACAGAGAAAACAACAACGCAAAGCAAGCAAAGACAGAAACTACAGAAGCCTGCTCCCTTGGCAGGAGACTGCAGGGGGAGGAAGCAGGACCCATGCTTGAAACAAGCAGTGCCTTGTTCCCAGTTTTTTACATTCCCTCTTAATACTGACCAAAAATATGAGTACCTACTGAGATAATATTAGTAGCATTACTACTGTCCAGCACAGACTCTTTGCTAATACTAAACATTTTTTGGAACAAAAAGATATCCAAAAGTTAGTTTCAGAAAAATCTACTACCTATGGTGTGGAAAGACTCACTAGGAATCAATGGCTTCTCACTTCCTCTTGAACAGTGGTTCTCAACCTGTGGACTGTGATGCCTTTAAAAAACAAACAACCCTTTTAGGGGTCACATATCAGATATTCTGTATATCAGATATATATGCTACAATTCATAACAGGAGCAAAATCATTGCCACTATGAAGTAGCAATGAAAATAATTTTATAGTTGGAATCACCACAACATGAGGAAATGTATTAAAGGGCTGCAGCATTAGGAAGGTTGAGAACTATTACACTAGAAAGATACAACTAAAATAATGTTTAGACTGAGCCTTTTGTATTCAATGCTCAACTCTGGAGGTAAGCACCTAAAGTACTTCCGTGGATAAACTTAAATTACTCCAGTCACACCTCTTGTACATTTATATGTGCCATCCAGAGAGGGGGCAACATCTGCCATCAGCTGATGTCAGACAACTTCCCCGGGCAGTTAGAATTGCCCTAGAGCTTTCATGGTACCAGAAGGTGCCGTGGAATCACCCAAAGGAGAGGAAGCAACCAAGAGTCATATCCAGCTATGACACCCGTGAGCCTCAACAGTAAACTGGCTTGGCAGGATAATCCGAAGCGTACAGTAGTGGGCACACACCTTGACAATAACCAACAGTTCTCTAGAGACCCAAAACCTTCCCAACAAGAGCAAAACCACGTCTGGTACTGGAACTTAGGCTAGCTACTGAATGCTAATGAAGCTGTTGATCTTGAATGAGAAACTACTACAACCACTGTACTAAAGCAGCATAAACCCTAACTACATTCTAAATATTTGTTCTTATACCCACAGATAAATATAGTCCTCACCTCTTGTCAAGGAAATTTCTCTTTGCAAAAGACAGATTATTACAGAAAAATACAACCAATCAAAATGTGGAGTTGTGRTCCTAACAGTCCTAACAGATACATCTACAACAGGACTCCTGTGTCTAAGGCTCAGGGGGCACTGCAGAAGAGGGGACAGAACAATTTTAAGAGCATGAAGATAGGGGAGTTGGCTGTGAGATTGTGTCTCTTAAGTACTATTAGACACACCAACATAACTGCCCAAACAGAAGCTGAACAAGGGCACCAACAGTGGAAAAGGCTTGAGAGGCCTTCAGTCTACACAAAGAGCTACAGGCAACTAAGGAATGCTGAGAGCAGGAGAAACGGTCTTCCGCAGGGAAGAGCACACCGGTTGGTCACCTAATACCAAATGGTCCTGAAAGCATACATACAAGTAACATTATATAGACTGARAAGCTTGTAGACATATATTTAAGAATGTGCATATACACATGTGCATGTACATGACAATTAATGAAAAACAGAGGCGATGAATCAGAAAAAGAGTAAGGACGGGAATATGGAAGGGTATGATGTAAGAGAAAGGGGGAAATGATGTAAATAGATGATAATCTCAAAAAATAAAAGAATTTTTAAAAATTATTCTGACTTATTTCATTGATTTAAATTCTGTCCCCCACTTTTTTCCTGACTCTTGGGCATCCAAGCCAGTGTCAGTAAGAGACAACGGAAGGATAATGAACCAGGGCTTTTCTCCATTCAGTGTCTTCAGAAATACCTTGCTCAACCTAAGCCTCAGGAAGTGAGTGCCTTCCCTTAGTCCTGAGGAAACTGCACAAGAAAATCCACCTTCTTCCTACAAAGATAATATTTGTTACTCAGATGATCATACCTAGAAATGTATAACCAGCAGGCAAAACATAAGTAGTGACTCTCTTACAACCAGATCTGTTGTGCAAAGGAGAGTAGGGGACCTGCCCAGGAACAGCTGAAGTGGATCCTGACTCCTGGGTCACACACAACAGAGCCTGCTGTTCTCTGGTATCAAGTGTTCCTATGCACTCCTAATGCAGTAAGGCCTGCTGAGGATGGTCTGAGAAACCCCAGTACTGCACATCATATGCATCCTTTATGGCAATGACCATGATTTCGCCTCAGAAGCTCCACTGGGCAAGAAGTAAATGTCTAAATTCTGTTAATGCGGGCAGCGGCTAGGAATGAGTCATATGCCTTCAGTTTGAGCAGAAAGTATGTCCCTGAATCACAAAGAACAAAACATGTTTCTTCACACCTCCCAAGCCAGCTTAGTCATCTTACTTGAAAGTCAAAATAATTGACTTTCAAGTAACTAAAGTTAACTAAAACTTTGGAAGGGCACAACTGATATCCCAAACTACTGCTGAATGTAAACTCATGCAATTTTACATTGGAACAGAATAAACCATAAGTGATTCAAAACACTAAATAAAATCCACCCTCTTTCCTCTCCCAATTTATCCCCATAAACCCATAACCCAAACTACAAATCACTTGGGTGGCATCATTACAGAAATTTAATTTCAACCTAATTTTAAACTAATTAGACTGCCCTACAAAAATTGTATGTCTTCAAATATGCTGCATAAAGAGAACACTTTTAGCTGTGTATTAGGTACTTTGAGATACTGTTATTGAATTCTTATCCACATTAAGAATTACAAGATAAGCCAGGCATGGTGGCGCACTCCTGTAATCCCAGCACTTGGGAGGCAGAGGCAGGCGGATCTCTGAGTTCGAGGCCAGCCTGGTCTACAGAGTAAGTTCCAGGACAGCCGGAGCTACACAGAGAAACCCTGTCTCGGGGAAAAAAAAAAAAAACCAAACCAAAAAAAAAGAATTACAAGATAATGTGGTAAGCTTAAGCCCTTACTTATTTTTTTCAAGCAAATCAAATAAATTAACTCTGGTTGTATTACTTACCATTTAGGATGCCCTTCTACTTAAAAGACCAGGCTAGCCATATAATCCATCGCCCCTAAGAGATGCCTTTGGAAAGTAAAGCCATTACTAAACCATGTCAGAACACTGTGTAGAAAGCACAGCAACACTGCCAAGCTCAAAGGCACTGGCAGAATATCCTGGAACTAAAGACATCTGAGGAGTACATGGAACAAAAGCATAAAGCTTCTTTCATACATGTTATAAGACAGGAACAAATAAGATCATTCATGGCAACACGAAAAAGAGCTAGAAGAGCAGCCCAGCCTCAAGTGATGTCTACCTTACTGACCCTAGGCTGGCACCTAAGCGCTAGGAAAAAGAGATCACTTCATGTAGTCTTTGTCTACTTTTAGGAATACCTTATTATGTGACTATAAAACAAAAGTCAGTAAAACTAACTGAAARTTTAGAAAGTAAATTTAATTGGAAATTAGAAGAACGTATTGAAAACTCTTAATTAGAAATCAAGACTGTCTTGTTTTCTCATTGCCATAACCAAAAGTATTTGACAGGAAACAACTTCGGGGAGAAATGGTTTATTTTGGCTTGCAGTTTGAGTAGGTTCCGGCCATCACACTGTCACACTGATCATGTAGTTAGGAAGCAGAAAGCAGATGGGAAGTAGTGCCCGGCTATAGAACCTTAAGGCCAACCCCAAGGACTCACTTCTTCCAGCAAGGCTCTACCTCCTAAAGGTTCAGCAGTGTCAGCTGGAGACCGAAGTAAGGCCCATGATGAACCCATGGAGGACATTTCCCATTGATACCACAGCAATGACCAATTAAGTAATCTGTATAGGTGTAACAGAGTCCACAGAAATGAGATGCCACAAATTTACCAGTGTCAGCTCTTGTCATGGTGAAAATCTGAGAAGCATGTGAATTCCCATAACCATATTTACAGAAGAATGAACGATCTGATAGCAATAGAGGGATAGAGGGAAGGAGGAGGGAGAATAGGTATGTAAAGCATTTGAAAAGKCCCTTTGTTAAAAGGAGAAAGGGGCTGGGATGGAGCACCGTCAGTAGGAGGGTTGGCCTAGCGTGGAAAAGCTCGTGGGTGTGATCCCCAGGACTGCAGGAACTAGGTGCCATGTATGCGTATAATTCCATCTGACAAATTAGAGGCAGGAGAGTGAGAAGTTCAAGGTTATCTTATCTATACAAGGCCAGAAGGAATTCTTTGAAAACTTGTCTACAATTTTTTTAAAGCCAACAAGGAAAAATACACTCAAAAGTATTTTAATGACTAATTCAAAAATGTGGCCCTCACTAAACTGTAAGATAATTACAAGTAACACAGCAGTGATGTGCTTTTCACACGTTAAACTGGCAATGGCCTTTCCTCTTCAGAGCCAGGATCTCACTATACATTRCCTAAGGCTGGGATTACAGGTGTGCAGCAATGCTGTCTGATGAGCTGTCAGGATGGGCTGTTCGGAAATGATGACATACAGGATTCTGAAATCTGAGCGCAAAATGGTATTCCACACACCAGAGAGGGAAGTGCAAGTGTCAACAGTGCTCTTCCAGACCCCGTCACAGACTTATGGTGCACTAAAACACTACTGCACACTTCTGCATTCGTAGTCACACTCTAAGGTATTTTACACAAGGAAATATATACCTAGAAAATGTTGACTACAAGATATCTATCATACAATTAACTAAAAACATTAAAAATTAAAACTGAGAATAGTAAATGATAAACCTGTATGCTTTACAGCCATGGAAAATAGTATCTACTGTACTTCACTAAAGAGGAAAGTGGTGGCTCAAGGTCCTTATGTAAACATGCTAAATATGTATCACACACAGACATACATATATATATATATATATATATATATATATATATATATATATATATAAAACACATATATATATATATATATATATATATATATATATATATATATATATATATATATATATAAAACATCACACAGAAATGGGTAAGGAGAAAAAACGTATAATCAAATCTTCAAATTAAGTACATATATGTGGTAGAATGAGAAGTCTCTTCTCTCCTTTGGCTAACTTGTTTTCCCACTTTAACAAATTCCAAAGGCACAACTTTGTAAAACTGACATTAAAAATTGAGAAGACTGCACTCTGACTCATTCAGGACACTTTACACTGCAGTGCGGCAGACACAGCAACAGGCCTAAAGAACATGACTTTTATGTCAGAAGACTGCAAAGGTGATATGGTTTAGAGTATTGATGACTTCCAAAGACCCAGTCTTGTGAAAATAAAAATGAAAGAAAACACACAAGAAAGCCTCAAAAATGGTCAAGTATTCTAAAATATGATCATTTTAGCACATCATATGTAAGACAGCAGAATATATCCCCGGTTATTGATTATAAGTTTACAGTGATTAATTATCACTTGACTCTATAAGTACCATGCTGCCATTACAAAATGGCTGTATAGATGGAGCATAAATGAACAGACACACACATAAGTTTAAATCCACAGTCCTCATGTTACCAGGCCCCTTTCTGAACAAAGAAAACACAAAACAACACATTCCCATTGTTTCTTGTAAAATTCACCCAAAAGTAGGAATTGAGTAAATCTTCAGTAAATATAATACCTTAATTACAGGTAAGATTCAAAGAAAAGAAGTTGATCATAATTATTAGGTTTGTTTGCCCCCTAATCCATGCCATAAAACTTTTTTAAAAAAATAAAAATAAAACACACTTGAAATGAAATTTACTAAACTGTGTTTAACTCCATGAATTGTGAGAATACAAGTAATAAAAGTTTTTAAATATTTTACAAGTTTTGAATGGGTACTTATTAAATTTTAAACAATCTTTACAAGTCTAGATATTTACACCAATTACTACCCCACTGGTTTTGCATCGTGTATTGTGTGATCACCAGAGTGYCAGTTTCTTCTCATCCACAACTATGGGCTGACAGCACAGGCACAGAGGACAAGGCCTCCTTGACTGCAGACTTAGCAGGGTAGCAGCTACTCTCCTGGGCCTGGTTTCAAGGAGGACTCTGTGATGCAGGCAACGATACAGTGAACAAGTAACCTCAATGGCAGGTATCTGAAACTGCAGAACCCATGTCTCCTCAAAAGCTCTCAAATCAACACAAATGTGAAGGTTATTCTAACCCAGGGAACTAAGGAAAGGGCTCTCTTCAGGGGGTTTTGGTTCTCAGACCAAACCTAAACCTCATGATCATTTTCAAGCCAAACTACAAATCACAAAATAAAGCAGAGATGTTTACTTGTGTCTCTTGTCATGAGCTCATTATGTCTTGACAAAGGAGAAATCATCCTGGTCAAAAGATGTGACAGCATGAGCAAAGAACTTTTTCTAACACTAACACATGCGGTTTTGACCCCAGCCTAGTTGTGCCCAACTGTAACCCCAGCACTAAGGCAGCTGAGGCAGGAGACTACGTGTTTGAGCTATATAGCAAGTTCTAGACCCATTATGTTTCTTGTGAAACTGCTACACGGTGAAAGTCTGTCTCGAAAAAAAAAAAAATCAACTTTGAGCAGCCTCAAGTTGAAAGCCGCAATTCCTTCACATATTCAATAAGGTGAGCTGATAAATTCAAACATCTTTCTTTCTACAATAATATAAATCTCTACTATATACAAGGCCACCCATGATTAAAGCTTCGTATAAGGCAGACTGTCATTTAATCCAGTCTTGAAGGTATTCCCATCATTCCTGTGCCATCAAGGTAACTCATCCTATATTCAGCTCCCCCACCCCTGCTAGATACAAGACTCATAACTCTCCCCTGGAGCTCCATGGGCCTTTCATATAAGCCTTTCGACCACTTCTTCTGCTAAGATACAGTTCCAACCTCACTGCTGTGGTACAAAAAGAAATCTGCTATTATGACACCAACTTCATTTGCTCTGTGTAGGAATAGCTACATTGAAGTGTAACTAATCTTCATAGCAAATTAGCAATGAAGAAAACATTTGTCTCTTTAAGGCCACTACAAATCCAGGGCTTTGTTCTACTGCCAGGTGTGACAAGAACACTTCAATAATTGCAGTATCCAAAGTCTAACAAAAAAAGGCTTCGTGACACAAGTATGAAGATGAATCCAGAACTCAGGGGACTGAGGCAAGATGGTTAGTTCCAGGCCTATCTGAGCTGAAGACTGCCTCTAAATAAAGATGAAAGCAAGGCTTAGAAGGCTAGACTGTAGCTCAGTGGTGTGGTACTTAATTGACATGCTGCAGGTCCTGGGCTCAGTCCTGAGGGAGTACTGAAAATTTTGCTAAGCGTTCAGTTAGCCAGTTCCTTTCAGGAACACCTAAGTAGCTGGCAGAAGAAAAGAGACACATCCATTCTGCAGAAATGAAATTTGGTAGCACAGACTATAGAGGGGTTCAGCCTTCCACAGGGAGAACGCAGGAAGGAATTTGGAGAAGAACAAGATCAATTTGTTTGTCAGCTTTCTGGTTCCTTCTGAACTGATTTTTACAGTGCAACTTCCTTATTTATTTACTTGAAGTATTGTAATTCCCATAATATGAGGCACACACATATTCCAATGTAAGCACAAAAAATACTACAAAGCCAAATATAAATTGTTTCATGAGGTATTCACTGGAAACTAGCCATCAAACAAGGCTGGTTTTCTGTTACATGTTATCATTTCCTCCTTAAAGGAAGAAAAGCATTTGGTTGACTGACTGATTTCTGAGGCAGTCTTACCGTATAGCTCCAGCAAGTCTGATACTCACCTAACCTAGAAAGATGCTAGACTGATGGCAATCCTCCTTGCTCAGTCCTCAAGTGCTAGGATTACAAGCATGAACCACCAAGCCTGGACTGAGACAGGAATGTTTATTGAAAATTTACTTATCAGTTTTGCAAACTCAGCACTTAAAATGGACAGAAACTGTAAAGTTGCTTTATTCAAAGTATGTGTAGCTTAAAAAAAAAAAGCATAACATGTTTGAAAGGAAGGTAGAACGGCTTATTTCCCCACTTCATAAAATGTTTAATTACCTAGGTTAAAAGAAAGATGCATATTCCAGAATGAAAATATCCTCTTGGGGGAAAAAAAGTAGTTGCCCTAATTCTTCATGGGTGATCTAATTAAACTGCCATTCACAATTCACTAAAGCTATTAATAAACTGGAACCTGGGAAATGGATAATATGAACTTACAGGGCTACTGAACATAAAGACAGCCAAGAATTGGCATCTTAAGAATGTGAGCTTAAGGCTCCATCTCTGGGGTCTCTAAAGGCCTTATCTAAAAGCTTTTCTTCGTTTGTAAATGAGGAAACTGAGGTCTACCGA
>BDUI01001019.1:162371-172670 GCA_002335545.1 Apodemus speciosus
CCTCAACTTCCCCCAAGTGCCAGGGTTACAGGAAGAGCTCTAGCAGAGGGCTATGCCACAGCATATAGAAGATACTAAGAGGTAGAAGAATGTTATAAAATGTCTGTTGGCACAAATACCCAAAAGAGCCTAAAGTCAGCCATACTCCAATAATAAGTCCTTATTAGCTCCTAAGCGCACTGCACTCGGGGAAATGGACCGGCACACATCCACCCTCTTCCATACACCACACACGTCGCACTGCACTGCCCTGTTCAGTACCTTCTGGGTCCTTTCACAACTCTGCCCTCTGGCTCTGGCAAACCTCCAAACTTTTTTTTAATCTTTGAAAAACAGGTTCACACAAGAAACAACACTTCAAACTGGCCAGTTGATTAATTTCTGTGATAAAAATGAGCAGTTCTTCATGGGCCTTCTACATTCACATCACATCTGAGCTACCAGGGGCTGGGAAGGAAAGGTGCCCAAGGTCCCTGAGGCCGGGCCTGCCTTGTATGTAGGAAAAGAAACACTGACATTTGTTTGTTGGTTGGTTTTTAATATTTTTTTGACATTTATATGGCTRAAGAACAGTGATACAGCCAGACACAAAACTGTAAAAACATGGTAATAACTGCTTACAAGCTATCAGATTTGAATCTAACTTTTATGCACAATTCATTTTTTTCTCTTTTAACTTCAAAACTTTCCAAAGCTACTTTAAAGAGAACTTTATATACAACCACATCTTTTTTATTGGATGCTCATTAACTTCAGTGCAAATTAGTTTAACTCTATACATTTGTTCTAAAGCTATGACCACAAAATTTACAATATGTGTTTGCTCTAATGGAAAAATATTCCATTTTTAAACTAGCTGTCAGAAAACAATAATGAACAAATTGAATAAAAACAGGGCTAACTGTGTCTAGATCTCATGAAAAGGCAGTACAAAAAGCTACAAGTAAATTTGTAATTATCAAGGTATTTATCTTACATTGCTTGAAATCTTTCTTTTTAAAAAAAGATTTATTTATTTATTTTATGTATATGAGTACACTGTAGCTGTATAGATGGTTGTGAGCCTTCGTGTAGTTGCTGGAAATTGAATTTAGGACCTCTGCTGGCTCTGGTCAACCCTGCTCGCTCCAGTTGGCCCTGCTCGCTCCGGTTAACCTTGCTCACTCAGTCCCTGCTTGCTCTGGTCCAAAGATTTATTTTATTATTATATGTAAGTACACTATAGTTGTCTTTAGACACACCAGAAGAGGGTGTCAGATCTCATTAGGGATGGTTGTGAGCCACCATGTGATTGCTGGGATTTGAACCTTCAGGAGTGCAGTCAGTGCTCTTACCCACTGAGCCATCTCACCAGCTCGCTTGAAATCTTTCAACAAAAGAAAAATGGTGTTTCAAGACTACCTTTTATTGTGGAGGCAATAAACATTAGAGTCGGATTCACACCAAGGCTAAGGACACAGGAGGGGCACATACTTCAGCCATCCAAACAAACCCGGTTTGTGAATGTCTCAAGTGTTAACAGTAACATGGAGACAGCTAGCCTCTGAATATTAACCACAGCCTCCAGTTTATATAATCATTTATATAAATGTAAGAAAGAGTCTGAGCCCCTCCCCCACGCAGCTTGAATGCTTGCCCACTCCCTGAATCTCCAGGGATTCAGGGTTTAGATGCTATGTGACCTTCTTGCTGCAATTTCCTGCTGCCACAGAATTCTGTCTCCAGACTGCATATTGCCTTCCACCTGATGTGCCCTTTCAGCAACAGGGCTTGGCACCTATGCCTCTCAAAGGAGAGCTGTGGATACAGACAAGTGCTCAGCATATTGTCTTTCTTTTGTATGGTCAAGAGCTGTACCAGCCTGATTCCTCAAGCAGGAGGATCTCTGCCAAATCAATAAACACAGGCCTGATGAAGGAGTCTGTGATGAAGGCTGAASTGGCCTACATCCTCCTTTGAGACCCAGATTCTCAGTGTGATCATGCCAAACCATTAATCACASGCACCATGTGAGCAAGAGCAGTCCCTGGGCACAGTAGTATCTTGTCCCAAAGGCCATCTGAAGGGGCCAGTATTCAGAGTCTCATGAATGATCATTATACTGTAAATAAGTGTGGTTTGACTTGCTTAAAGCATCAGGCAACCTAGCCATAGGCACCCACTGAAAGGAAGAATATGCTACAGTCCCCCACTCCAGCCATAGTCAGCAGAATCACCCCATCCCTCCATCTGTCTGGGTCTCTGTGCCCACTCCTGCAGTCCCAGATCCCAGGGACAAAGGCAGAGGCCCAGGCCTCAAATGCATGTTTAGCAGCTAGTGACCATTTACGAAGCAGGAAGGGCAGGGTCAAGCAGCCTGGCTTCCTGCTAAAGGCTGCCTCGGGCGTTCCCATCAGCTTACAATGATGTGTAGCTCACCAGTAAGAGCAGCCACCAAATGAAGAGAATACAGTGACATTTCTCATTCTGCCTTTGTGTCTACGGCATTTTTTAAATCTGCCCTTGCACCTTGCTACCTACTTTCATGATATATTTGAATTAAGAACGTGGTTCTATGAAAAACACCAAACACAGACGCAAAAACATCTGTCAAACACGAAAAGTACTCCTTGATTCTTCCTAATGCTCCACAGTTCTAAAACAAGAAGGTGACAAAGACATATCCCTGTTTTAACTTGATCTGTTACTTTTAAAATCTAGACTATTAGTGCAAACAGCTGTCATTTCTGAATACAACTGTACAGAAAATACACAATTTCCTATATAGAAATGTCTTCAAATCATTTGATGAGTTCAGTTATTTAGAAGTTATTTCCTTCTGCATCAATACACAAACAAAATGACAAACACAAGATAGAACAAATTAGTACTACGGATATTCATATGACCAGTGTTGATAATGGCATTTTTTTATTGTGTGCTGCCGAAGACAAAAATGCTTATCAACTGTATTTATGAATTAATGAAGTAAGACTTGAGGAATAAGATCTACCTGTGATGGAAGGCACTCTATCTGGTTTAAGTGCAGATTAGCTTGAGTTTTAAATCATTCCTTCTTCTAACGTGAAAAGAACCAGCAAGCAAAATAATTTCAGCTTACAGCACTTGATTCTAGTCATCTAACAAAAGAATTACTCCATCCCTAAAGTGAGGACCAGCCTGGACAGCTATGAAGGATCTGAAACAGAACACTCCTTTTCTATAAATACTTCCTCTCTCTTTTGCTAACCAATCTCTTTCAGTTCGATGAACAAATGTTTTTTGCATTTTTCTAAACACCAACTCAGTTCTTCAATAGCTGACAGAAAAATTCATTCACACCAAGGAAATCAGCTGTCACAGAAAATGTTCTCCAATGGTGGAAAGATTACATAATGCCAATCTGTGTAAGAACTAAGGATCAGGCCTCCACAGCAAAACGGGCCTAAGTACCTCACTCTTCTACCAGGTGACTAGTCAAAGCAGAAGTTCACCAAGTCATTGGGGAACTGTTTATTTCAGCAAATACATACTGACCATCTACACTGTGACCAAGCATTGTGCTAGGAACAAATCTAAGGCACACAGATAAAAAGGAATAAGAAAGGCTTTGTTTTTGCTGAAAGGCTAAGCCAACTTAAAATTCAAATTTTATGAGTATCCTACAGAAATCCACCAAATATGGGAACCTGGAAGCCAATACAAATGAGAAAGAACAGCTTCCTGTAAGAAAGGATTAGTTTCTTTATGGGGTAAACATGTTCTGGATAGCACTCAGCAATGGGTAGGGTAGAGCACGGCCAGGCTTCCTTGTRCCAGGCTTAGATTCCAGCTGAGGAAAAAAGGCAGCCTGCTTAGGCAATATTAAAAGCTGCCACGGTGTGGTGCCGCCTTTACTTCCAACACTCAGGAAGCAGAGGCAGTGGATCCCTGAGTCTGACAAAGTTCCAGACCAGCTAGGACTACCATAGTGACTTTTGTCTCAAAAACAGCAAGACAGAAGGGGGGTGGGTGGGAGGTGGGGTGGCTACAAGCAAACATTAGCAGAGAAACTTACTTGTAGAACAAGATACTTCTCTTTAAAAAAAAAATCATCTGAGATACCTTCAAATACTACAGAACATAAAGTATAAGTAAAATCTAAGATAATCCCTTAAGTTAGATGAGGCAGTAGATGTTAGCGCGCACGCACGCACACACACACACACACACACACACACACACACACACTTACTTCATTTTCCCCGAGGACTGAAAACCATGGGATGATTTACAGAGAAATCTAAAGTACTCTTTAAAAAAATATGACAGTAGACTTTGGGAAATCAGGCTTCAAGTTCAGACAGTAAGGAAAGAAGCTTTGCATGTCTTCCCTGAGTCAACCAGCAGTTGCTATATTAAGTCTCAGGGAAGGCCATGTGATTCAGACGTAAGAGAGGACTTGTGTCAATCCAAGCAAAAGTAGTTACCTAATATTAACACGACCACCACTATAATAAAGAAAGCCTGTCTGATGATACAGGCAGTGGATGAGAAGCACAAGTGTGAATAGTTACAATGGTCACCTTGCTGACACTGATCACACTACTGGCATAACAATTCTTTTAAAATCATGTATCAAAACTTAAGCATCCAACATGGGAGTGACAATACAAAGTTCCATTAGCACTAATTTAAGACTATTTTAGAAAGTAACTTTAAACGCTTACTCAGAGCTCAGTAAACAGAAAACCAGCAAAATTTTTAATATTCATCTTTCAATTTGGTAGAACTAAAATAACCTTTTAGGCACATTCTAAAACACAGGACAAAAGTGTTTCAAGAGTATGTAAATCAACACTGAGACTGAAAATATTTAATATCAAACAAAAGACACCTTCCAATCACAACAAATAAAGGCTTAAACACACAGTGAAGTTGGGTGTGGCAGTTCACACCTTTAATCTCCAAATTCAGAACAAGACAGGTGATCTGGGAGTTCAATTGACTGGTCTAACAAAGTGAATTTCAATCCAGTCACAACTACAATGAGACCCCRTCTCAAACAAACAAAAAACTCACCGAGACTAAAGTCTTGTTAAGTGGGAGCTTCATGTGGAAGGTCCTGTGTTCCATCGATAGAACCCAAAAGAAAATGAAATAACCCTGCGCATACCTACTAAGGGCGTTGGACCTACCTCTTTCAGAACGTAGAAAAGAAATTAAATAAAACCATTTGTGCACTGAAAACCATTTCTGTTAAACAGAATTTGTGGGTCTTGGAGTTTTGGTGAGAAATAGAAAGCACTGCTGACTGTACCAAGAACTATTCCCAGTGCTTAGTCCTGCTAGGACATGACTCCACCTTCCAAGTGATGGGATTACAAAGCATGCACCACCATGCCAACCAGCCTTAGTGAGAGTGAGAATGGTGAGTAGGGCAGGAGGGTGGATAGTATAGTGCACGGCACGTACTATGAAAACACTGTAATGATACCCATCATCCTGTATGCTAACAAAATACTGTTAAAAAAGAAGAAAACAATGGCAAATGAGCGGGAGATCARGGGACTACAATTGGAAGAAAGAGAAGCTGAGAAAAAACAGCATTTGTGATGGACTTTGAAAAAGAGGTAGGACTTGGGAAGGAGTGGAGGCTTTCCAGGAACCAGAGTGTAGTGCAGAGCCAGTTATGAGGATGGGATCAAGAGGAAACCTGGGATTAGCAACTGTCAGAAACAAGCAGGAGGAAATACAGATAAAAAGGGAAGGCCAGATCTGACAGTTCCTGATCAGCAGATGAGAATCTCGAGCCTTTACTTTGCAAGTAAGAGTAAGTAATGAAATTTTTCAACTGATGATATCCATAATCAATGCAGTGCAAGAACAGAGTACAGTGTAACCTCAGAGCAATGTGAAAATGCAGGCATTGTTGCCCTTCTCCCATATCTGCCATTCTTGTAAGCTCAGCCCGTGATCACCAGCTCTGTATGAGGGAGGGGCCCAACACGCCCTGAAGGGTAGACAGCTGAGTCTTCTCTGTGTACAGGGAGCACTGACCAGAACATAGTACTTGGTGTTGTCAACACCTTATACACTCCTCCCAATACTCCTGGGATCAACTCACTGACCCAGCGCATTCCAGATAAAGCAGGTGGAGGGAGACTTTCAGGAGTGGGGGCTGAGGGTGGGAAGAACACCAGTGGATTCATAGGAACTCRGTTTATAATGGTGTTCAGTTACATTTCACCACCATCAGTCAAAGTCAAAGTAGCCTGAGCAAAATCTGATGGAAACCAAACAAACCTTAGCAGATTCTCACAAAGCACAGCCATATAAGATGGACACGATGCCCCCACAATCACTTGTAACAACTCATGCTCGCCTCAGCAAACTATGAGCCCAGGATTTCTAATGGAGACTGGGCACAAATGCACCATCTGCTCAGCATCTAGCAGAACCCCAGACTCCCAAGAAGGAAGCAGGGGCTTAGTGCTAATTCTGTTATTTGTATGGACAGTCAAGGCTGGCAGCCACGGGAATGCAAGCTCTCCTCCCAGAGCAGGCTCACTGGGCCAGCTCTCYTGGGCGCAGAATCCAGATGTAATCATAGACCTTGAGTTCCCATCATGCTCTGGATTGAGATACCTGGGCCCCTACCAGTCAGACTAGGTAGGTACTCCAGAAAATCTGGGGAAGGTGGGTGTGCTTTTGTTTAGTAAATTTATTGTAATGTGTCAGTTAATTTCATAGTGTAATAAAACAGAACATAAATCCGATGTTTATAAAACATAAAATACGTATTACGTGTTTTACCATTTAACTATATCACTATAATCATTTAAATAATTACATACTATCTGACTGCAATTACGTCAGTAAAAATATATTGTCCTCTGCCTCAAAAGATCCCATCCTTGAAATGTCTTCCCCGACTCAGATATGGAACCAAATATCTTCCTTTATGACAACGTACAGGAAGCAAAACAAAAAAAGCTGTCTGCCGGACTGGAGGGCAACCCTATTTCTCCTCTTTCTGTCTAGTGTAGATTGCCGTGGGCCTACCTCCCAAAACCCCCATAGTCTAAAAGTTTTTACGGTTTCAGAATAAATAAAGTTTATCTCCAGCAGGTTCTAAAGAGCACAAACAGACTAACACAAAAAGGGTAATACTTGCCCCTTTAATTTTCAGCAGTAAAAGAACACCTGAAAACAGGAAAAAGAACAACCCAAAAGTATTTTGTTTGTTTTGCAAACAAAGGACATTTTGGAAAAATAAATGCCTTTAAGCTAAAATTTGTTTTTACAATTTTTTAAAGATGTATTTGTTTTATATGTGTAAGTACACTGTCGCTGTCTTCAGACACACCAGAAGAGGGCATCAGATCCCGTTACAGATGGTTGAGAGGCAACATCTGGTTGCTGGGAATTGAACTCAGGACCTCTGGAAGGGCAGTCAGTGCTCTTAACCACTGAGCCATCTCTCCAGCCCAAGCTAAAATTTTTTAATTAAAAAATAAAAGTCTTTTGAATACAGATTCTGATGCTGATAAATTTATTCACTGTTCTAGCCTACTCAAGCAAACCACCCACAGGAAAATAGAAAAGACAAAAAAAAAAAATTCAACAGCTTCTGCAGCATCTGACTTTGCCATGGGTTCTAGAAATTTATGTGCAAGAATCCACAGAGACTGTAGAATTCACACAGCCATGATCTGTACCTTCAGCTGACAGAGATGAGCGTGAGCACCTTTTCAGTGGCCCAGCAGAGCCAGGGGCTTTACTGATCACTGGAGACACTCTGCAGCCTCCATCCCACCCACTACCCTAGCTATCCCACCGGGACTGTGGCTTATCTGCATTCGGATAGCACATTTTAAAGCTCGGGTTTGGCTTCTAAGGAAACCTCCATAAAAGTTAAAAAAAAAAAAAAATTGTGTTAATCATACCCAAATTATACTAGTGACCCCTTGTAAAGACATGTACAGATCAATTTTTAAAGACTGGTGTGATAGTTAAAATATTAGAATAATTCTCATTGATGAAAAAAATAATGGGTTTAGGCATTTCAACTAAGCTATAAAAACCATGTTAGGAAAAACCTTTGTCTATGGCCACACACCTGAGCGTGCCCAAGCTCATCTGATCTCAGAAGCTAAGCAAAAGCAGAGGGGCCCTGGTTAATACATGGATGTGAGAAAAGAAGACATTCAAGACCCGCCATGATACATAATAGAACTTTGGGAGACTGCCCCTCTAGAGGGGGCACAACCAAATCATCACACACTCACCTTTTCTGTTAAACTTTAGAAAAAAAAGCAATATCCTGGGCCGACCACTCTCCAGGCATCAGTATGTATCCACTGTGGAAGGGTCTTCTGTGTGGCCCACAGCTAAATGAGCTGGGTGAGCCCCCGATTACTGCAGCAGCTAATAAGACACAGGGGTCAGGGAAGGTCAAAGGCTCGGCTCAGAGTTATTTACGATCAGCTCCTCCCGTTACCACTCCTATCATCTCAAGAAAAACATTTATTTTATACTAATCATCTATTCCAACATACACACACACACACACACACACACACACACACTGAATAATACAACTTTCACTCAACTATCCAATTTCCTAGATGAGAAATTTAAACATTGACACCAGCTAATGTTAGTGTTAAAAATGTAGCATGCTGTGAAAATGTGTAAAGTATACATTCGCAAACTGGCTTTCTCTCTTTTAAGAAGCACTTGCCTGGGGTTGGGTATATAGACCAACTAGCAGATTCCTCGCTTAGCATGCTTTAGGTTCTGGTGGGGCTCCTAGCACCCCAACATACCCATAATCTCAGCACTGATAAGGAGATGGAGGCAGGAGGATCACAAGTTCAAAATTGGCCCTGGTTATCTGGCCAGACTGAAGAACACAAAACTGCCAATCAATCAATCAATCAATCAATCAATCAATCAATAAGTCCTTGTGGGGGAAAAACATTAAAACAATTTGTCTAGAAAACAAATGGATACAATTTTCTTTTCCTAAAACATGGAAATGAGAATTCAGAGAAAGAGAGGGAAAGAGAAAAAAGTCTTTCCTTCCCTCCCCTTCCCTTTCGTTGATAATAATGGTGATTATAGACTATTGGCACTATGAACTTCAGGACATAAGAGGAGGCTGCATCCAGCAAGAGCACCACACAGCAATGCATGCTACYGCTCACTGCCACTACCCCAGCTTCAATGTGCAGGAGGCCCGATCAGATCTTAAGTGCTGAGATTATGGGTATGTTGCGGTTCTAGGTCTATGCCAGTGTACCCTGTTCGTGCAGTACTAGGGACCGCACCCAGAACCTAATGCATGCTCAGCAAGCACCCTGCTAGCRGGTCTATAAACCAACCATAGATGACTGCGTCCTGTGACAGAGACTAGCTCACAGCAGAGGGTGAGCAGGTGTCCTGTCTGGTCTGTAACTCTCCGGTCTTGTCTTCACTAGCTTATTATATTTCAATATACAGCTAAGACTGACCTTGAACTAATTATCCTCCTGCCTCAGCATTCTGGGTACTGAGATCAGAGGATCTACTGCACTGGCTGTCCTAAAATCTTTCACTTTTCCTAGTTTTCATGGGGCATAAACAATAGAGGTTGGGGGGAGGGGGTCCCCTCTTATGAAATTTCCTATGAAACCTATCATAACAGGTATATCTACTTTCTGCTGATAATGAACTGGATAGGTTGACAAACACTAGAAATCTGGAGAGAACACTTAAGTGAACTTGATCCTGGAAGAATATTCACATAGAATAAGAATAAAATTCATTAGAAAAAAAAAGTATTCTCAGGAATTGAGAAGGGGGAAAATCCACCTAAATACCAATAAAGGGATGTGGGGAAATGCAGAAAACTGATCATTCAGAGATCACAAAGTGGACTAGCCACACAGAACTACAATGAGATAAATGAAATCCACATCAACTACCAGGGCACCAGCAGGGCAAGGTAGGAAGAGAACACCCTTTGTACTCATCATTGCTATGAACTTCCTAATAGGATTCATTTGGACAAAAACCAAAATTCTCTGGAGTCATGTGCATCTTAGTTCAGAGAATGATATGAAAATAGTATTGACTTCGACTTTATTACATATCGTATTGTGTTATTTTCATATATAGGTATTTTTAATTTGAAGAAAAACTAAAGATAATCAGAGACAAGCTGGGTTCCTATTTGATATGATAATGAAAAAACTCATGATATTATATAAAGAAGTACCAAGGAGCATCATGAGTCCAATAATTAAGAGAATTGGGTATGCCCTAGTATGTTACAATCTACTTACTTTGAAGGAT
>BDUI01001020.1:38732-51626 GCA_002335545.1 Apodemus speciosus
GGGGGGGGTGGCAGGCAGGCAGGCAGGCAGGCAGGCAGGCAGGCAGGCAGGCAGTCCATGTACCTGCCTGTCTCTTATCTCTCTGTATGCACGCCCCTCTCTCCTACAATTTAAAAAACAGATGTGGAATTTCAATTACTGCTCAAATGCAAAGCCCTTCAATTTTTTCCATGATGGTCATGAACTAATGCTCTGAAACTGTAAGGACTTTGAACATTTCCATAAGTGCTTCTTAGCCTTATGTGATTCCTATGTTGGGAATTCTGTTTTGTTATATACCCCATTTTTTGATTGGGTYRTTTGGTTTTTTGGAGCTAAGCTTCTTGACTTCTTTATATATTTTGGATATTAGCCCTTCACCAGATGTGAAGTTAGTGAAGAATTTTTCTCCCAATCTGTAGGTTGCCAATTTGTCATCTTTTCAGTTTCATGATGTCCCATTTATCATTCKTGATCTTAGACCTGAGTCATTGGAGTTTTATTTAGGAAATGTCCCCCAATCGCTCTTTCCCACTTTCTCTTCTRTTAGTTTCAGTGTATCTGTTTTTATGCTGAAGTCATACAGACTGCAGTTAGACCAGCACCATTTATTGAAGATGCTTTCTTTTTCCCATTGTATATTTTTAGCTTCTTTGTGAAAAAACAAGTGTCCATCAGTGTGTGGGTTTATTTCTGTAGCTGCAGTTTTATTCCACTGATTGACCTGTATGTCTCTGTACCAATACCATGCTGTTTTTATTACTATTGCTCCGTAATATAGCTTGAAGTCAGAATTACTTTTATTGCTAAGAATTGCTTTGGCTATTCTTAACTTTTTGTTTTTTAATATGAAATTATGAATTTTTCTTGGAAGAATTTTGTTGGAATTTTGATGGTGATTGCACTGAATCTGTAGATTGCTTTTGGTAGGATAGCCATTTTTACTATGTTAATTCTACCAATCCTTGAGCATGGGAAATTTCTCCATTTTCTGAGCTTTTCTTCGATTTCTTTCTTCAAAGACTTGAAGTCATATGGAAGTTCTTGTCATACAGATCTTTGACCTGTTTGGTTAGAGTTGCCCCAAGGTATTTTATATTATTTCTGACTATTGGGTCAGGTGTTGTTTCCCTATTTTCTTCCTCAGACCATTTATCATTTGCATAAAGGAAAGCTACTGAATTGTTTGAGTTAATTTTATATCCAGCCACTTTGCTGAAGTTGTTTATTAGCTATAGAAGTTCTCTAGTAGAATTTTTGGGTTGGCTTGTGAATATTATCATATCATCTGCAAATAGTGATACCTTGACTTGTTCTTTGCCAGTTTTTGACCCCTTGATCTCTTTTGTTGTCTAATTGCTCTAGCTAGAACTTTGACTACTATATTGAATAGATGTGGGGAGAGTGGGCACCTTGTCTTATCCTTGATTTTAGTAGTATTGCTTCAAGTATCTCTCCATTTAATTTGATATTGGCTGTTAATTTGCTATATAGTGCATTTATTATGTCTAGGTATGGGTTTTGAATTCTTGATCCCTCCAATACTTTTAACATGAAGTGGTATTGTATTTTGTCATAATTTTTAAGCATCTAATGAGATGATCACGTGAATTTTCTTTTCTTTGAATTTGTTTAAATAGTGAATTACCTTAATGGATTTTCTTATATTGAACTAATCTTGCATCTCTGGGATGAAGCCTACTTGATTGTGATGAATGACAGTTTTGATGTGCTTTTGGATTCTGTTTGCTAGAATTTTATTGAATATTTTTGCATCAATATTTGTAAGAGAAACTAGTCTTAAGTTCTCTTTGTTTATTCGGTCTTGTGTGGTTTAGGTATCAGAGTAAATGTGGCTTCATAGAATGAGTTAGGTAGKTTTTATTTTATGGAATAGTTTAAGGAGTGTTGCTATTAGCTCCTCTTTGAAGGTCTGGTAGAACTCCATACTAAATCCATATGGCCCTGGGTTTTTTGTTTTGTTTGTTTGTTTGTTTGTTTGTTTGTTTTTTGGTTGGGAGGTTTTAAATGACTTACTACTTCTCCTTCCTTAGGGAATATGGGCCTGTTTAGATAGTTTTCCTGCTCTTGATTTAACCTTGGAATGATGTTTCTATTTCCATTTTTAGGTCTTGTACTCCTTGAATTCCTTCACTGATTTGATTGTGTTTTTCTGTATTTAAGGGATTTGTTTCCTCTTTATGGGCTTCTAGCTGTTTACCTGTGTTTTCCTGTATTTCTTTTGGTGAGTAATTTATATCCTCCTTAAAGGACTCTTATGAGCTTCTTGTGATAGGATTTAGGTAAGTATCCTGTTTTTCAGGGGTATGCAGGTCTTGCTGTGGTGGGAGAACAGGGTTCTGATGGTGCCAGAGTATATTGGCTTCTGTTGTTTATGGTCTTGTGCTTCCCTCTCACCATCTGGTTATCTCTGGTGTTAACTGGCCTGGGTGTCTCGGTCTGGAGTCTAGGATGCTTCAGGGTTTCTGGTATACCTTTGAACCTGGCTGTAGCAGACCTCCCAGGGAGAGGGGGACCTTCAGACTGTTGGTCTTGAACAGAGCAGGCATGGCGATGATCTGCCCAGGTAGAAGGCACAAGCCAGAAAGTAGGTGGTCTCTCTGTTTCTTGTAGGGAATTATCCTTTATTAGGTTAGGGAAATCCTCTTCTGTGATTTGTTGAATTATTTATTGAAAATATTCTCTGTGCCTTTAACCTGGGTTTCTTCTCCATCCTCTATCCCTATTGTTTTGAGTGTCCCAGATTTCGTTGATTTTTTTTGGGGGGGTGGGGGCTGGGTATTTTCAAGATTGCACATTTTCTTTGACTGAGGTGTTCATTTCCTCTACCTTATCTTCAACACCTCAGATTCTTTTTTACATGTTGTGTAACTTCTTGGTAAAGCTTACCTCTAACATTTTTGCTTGACATCCTAAATTTCTCATTTCCAGTTTAATTTAGTTTATAATTTCTTTAGTGATGCTCTTTCTTTATTTAATTCTATGTCTTGAATTGCTTTCTTTTTTTATTCAACTATTTATTTGTGTTTTCATGCTCTTTACTATGTAATTTATTCATATTCTCTTTAAGGTCCTTGACTATATTCTTAATTACTCTTTGGGAATACTTTTGCAGTTCAGTTATATTGCATTTCTCAGGGCCTACTGTAGTGGAATTTCTGGGCTGATTCAGATGAAGGTATATTGTCTTTTCTATTCATCTCTGAGGGTCTAGTYATCTGGAGTTGTGATTAACAAGTGTTGTTACCTGGTCTTAGGTTGGTGTTCTGTTCTTTGGTAATTGTCACACTCTCAGGATCTTAGGCAATTGTCATAGATCTGGGGTCACTGGTAGAGTGTGATTCTGTATGTCAGTGGGTGCCAGTGAAGAAAGAGATGGGCTAGGAGAAAAGACAGACTTGGACTGTTCAAAAGAGTTAAGGGAATCTAGTCCACATCAAGATGCATGGCTGAGTATCCAAGCTGGTAGGAGGGTCTCCTGAACATAGGCTGTTGTAGGATAGAAATACATCTGAAGGAACCTGGATGAAAGAGGTTAGGAGACCCTGGTTATGATGGTTTGTATGTGCTCGGCCTAGGAAGTGGCACTATTAGAAGGTGTGGCCCTGTTGGAGTAGGTGTGTCACTGTTGGTGTGGCCTATAAGACTGTCATCCTAGATGCCTAGAAGCCAGTATTCTGCTAGCAGCCTTCAGAAGATGTAGAATTCTCAGCTCCTCCTGCACCATACCTGCCTGGATGCTGCCATGCTCCCACCTTGATGATAATGGACTGAACCTCTAAACCTGTAAGCCAACCACCATTAAATATTGTCCTTTATAAGAGTTACCTTGGTCATCATGTCTGTTCWCAGCAGTAAAATCCTAACTAAAAAAGAAGTTGGTACCAGGAATGGAGTATTTCTGTGATAGTCCTGATCATGCTTTTGTCTGGAAGAATGCGGATTTTGAAACTTTGGATTTGGAAAGCAATGGAATGCTTTAAATTGGGGATTAATGGGTTATCCTTTCTGAATCCATATGTTACTGAATATGAAAGACTTCAGTCTTTGAACTATGCAGACTTGTCCCAAGAGGTTTCAGTGGAGAATTACAGTATGTGGCCTAGAGACTATTTTTGTGGTATTTTGGTGAAGAATGTGGCTGCATTTTACCCTTGTCTGAAGAGTCTAACTGAGTCTAAGGTAAAGAGATTTATATTAGTTGCATTGACAAAGGAAGTTTCAAAAAAGTCCAGCAGAGACTTTGTTCTCTAGTTAAGTCTCATGAAGAGCATTTTAAACAAGCTTAGAAAGGAAAACTATAAAATATATGGTTCAAGTATCAAAGGGGCACCAGGAAGTAAAATGGGAGCTGAATTCTATGTTCTAGGTGATAGCAGATTAAGGGACGTTGGGACTAGATCCTACCCAGCTAAATTTAGATCCAGGCATGGTGGTACACACCTTTAATCACTGGAGATAAAACCAAGCTATCTCTGAGTTCAAGGCCAGCCAGGGACAGAGCAAGTTCTAGGCAAAGAGAACCTTAAATCCAGGTGTGGTGGTACACACCTTTAATCCCAGCATTGAAAAAAGGAATAGAACACGGTGGGATCAGGGGACACGTTCCAGCCCAGGCAAGCAGCAGAACTCGGCAGCTTTGGACTCAAAACTCTACCTTTAGAGTCCAGAATAGAAGGGACTACTGGGTCATTGGATGCTGGTTAGCTGGACCGAAGAAAATAGTGGTGATTAAGAGGAGACCAGCMTTCGGGGCGGGGAAGTATTTTCTGAGAGCATAAAGAAGCTATGTTCCAGAGATAGCCAAGGTTGTACCTCCTGCAGCAGCTGTACTTGGCAATGAAGAACAGTTGAGGCTTGCTACTGTGAGTGACCAGGATAAGCCGTTGGTGAAAGTGCCAYCTCAGTTGTGTTGACAACCCAGGACTGAAGGGGTCATGCAAAGTCTTGGCACCACTACAGCCACCTAGGTAGTTTCTCTTTGATTCTAACTTACCCTTTATTGTAAGTTACCTTCTCATAAAGGCCTGTGACTAAGAATATGCAAGTGAAGACATATCTTCTTGTGACAGATTGCCAGTGTAATGAATTGTCACACTAGCTATACATTGTCATTCAATTTCCTTAAAACTTACTTCATTGTTATGTTTTCTTCTGTTCTTTTTTTTTTCTTAAAAGAAAATGAAGTATTTTATTTAAAGTAAAATAGTTACTGTTCATAACAAGACTCTTGATTACCTTAATACCTTGATTGTGTTATATGTGACTCTATAGATTATTTGGCTTCTGTTGCTTTCTAGATCCTAAACAGAAATAAAACAATAATTCGTATTTGAATGTATATGTCTATATGTATAATATCTTCTGAGTCCTAATGTAAAACTGTTTAATATAAGTTTAATTAACATTTTCTTTGTTTTGTTTTGATTGATGAAACAGAGTCTTAGTTGTATCCCAGATTGGCTTAGAACTTATTCATTTCACCTCAGGGTGACTTCACATTAGGCTCCTGCCTCTTCCTCTTCAAAATCTATAATTCTATTATATGCTAAAAGGCCTAGCCAAAGATAGACGTGTATTTTGCCTTCCAGGACGGCTGTTTTCTTAAACATTTTTCATTGTTTTAGTCTTGCTGTGACTTGTTCATGTCACTATTCATGTTTCATGTAAAATAAAAGATCTAATATGAAAAAACAGAAAGATAGAAAGGATAGAGAGATTTTTAATATCTTAGGTTTTAAGAAAGTACTATAGGTGTTAACTGTCCATAGTCGTCARTGATCTAAAGGAATGACCTTTTTTCCAAGAAATTTTATTGCAATCTCTAAGGAAGTAATTGGCGATTGACTGAATGAACTCAATTTCTAATGCTTTTCTAATGCTTTGCTTTTCTCTTTTATTTCTCTCTTTCTTTCTTAATTTCTTTTTTTTTTTAATCTACATATTTATAGAGTATTGGAGGCTGGAAAGGCGAATGTCATTTTACCAAAAAATTCTCCAAGTGGGATAACACATGTGATTGCCAGTAATGCAAGAATCAGTGCTGAGAGAGAACAAGAAAACTTTAAGGCTCCATTTTATCCAATTCAGTATTTAGGGGATTTTCTCTTAGAGGTAAGTAAAATAAGTATTACACATTTTTGAGTTTCTTTTTATGAATTACCAAATGAAAGAAATGAAGATGTCCCAAGACATCTAGGCTCCCCCTTGGGTGCTAAAGTTCATAGATGCTTTACTCTCAAGTCCTTTATGTCCAATAGCATAGAATTTTTATGTCATCTGTATCCATCTTKTTGGATATGTTAAATTATGTCTACATTATTATAATACCTGCAAGGATATAAATACTTCATAGCCAGGTGTTGCACTCTGTGGAATTATAACTGCAAGCCTGTCTGTCCATGTTCAGGAGTTATCAGATATAATCATTATGTAGAATCMATGGATTTAGACATATAAAAATGGAGGACTAACTATATTGAGTTCTAAACTTTGAAAATGTAATAATTAGAAACATGAGAATAGTATGTTTTAAGGCATTTATTCTCAATTTCTTAAATAGCCAAAAATGTAGGTGTAGATTTAAAAGAAGCTTAGATATAAATTTGTTTTATTTTCAGTGTTTACATTCCCATAAATACCTTAGTGATATACGCTAAAAAGAAGTAGTTTTAATTATTTTACTATCACATTATAATAAATAGCATAGAATGCATATCATAAGTTTGAAGTAATTGTCTTTTTTGAGAAAGAGAAATATTTCTAAGATATACAAATAATTTGCTGTTCTGTTCCCCCTTCTTCCATCTTTGTCATGTAATACCAGTTCTCAGTTTTTGAACAGGAATCAAACTCCAGAAGGAACTCCTAGTAGATAAGCAAGGATTAGCACAAGCCCGGTGGTTCATGATCACCAGTTAGGAACCGGTGTGCTTCATCCACTGCACCTCACTTCAGTGGGCGCCATCCCCTGCTAATGATACAGAATGCCAGAGACCTAGAGTCATGTTCCAAAACCTCCCTTCTCTAATTTTCATGTATCCCRTCCTTGCTAAGTGGTTTGGATTCTATTGCATATATTTCTGAAGTCAAACTGCTGCTCATTTTTTTCTAACTTCATACTAACATCAGGTTTTTTGCACCTAGAATAAATTTCTAATGATATTCTACTTTTGACTTTGTCTTTTCTATAATTATGCCCTAGTCACCTTATACAGAGCCTAGCACATGGATTCTCATTTCATATTTGTTAGATAAACAGAAATCATCTTTCTATACTCACCTTTTTCTGGTGACAGTATGTTGGAAACTTGATTTTAGTTCATGGAATATAGCTATTTGAACTATGGAAAAAGTCATTATCCTTGACAGTGATAGCCCTAGAAATGAGCACATTGGGATATAGTAAGAAATATGTGAGTTAAAATATTTCTTCCTCATTCTTAAATAAAAAGGCCGCCAGCAGGCTTACCTCTCTAGATAAGATTATGTAATAATTTTTTACTAGTAGGTATTCTTTGATCATGAATAGTCCTAGACTTAAAAAGAGCAGAATGTTGAAATAGAATCTGAACACTTAACATAGCCCTAGAGATAAATGCCTATAGTTCCAGAACTCCTAAAGGATGAAACACAAAGAACACAATTGCCAGGCTTACCTGGAAAGCTGGACTGGATTACAGTACAAACAAACAAACACAAAAAGGCTGAACCCTTGGTTATGCCTGAGTTTCTGGATTTATCCCAAAACTTTCTGGCCTCCRTTGACAATTTATACACTGATAATGGTCATGTTGAGTTAGTTTCAGTAGGATTTCTAGTACTTGCCACCATTGATTGAAAGCCATCCTTAATTTCTCTTTAAATCTGTATTATGTTTTCCGTGATGATGAATGATTAGAGCATAGTATATAATAATCATACAATCTTAATATACAATAAGAAATATTATAATGCTTAGATTTAGTTTCTGAAGAATTAAAGAATAGCAAATATGTCCCCAAAAAGTAGCAGATAGCATCTAGTTTATGTACCAAGTTTTAAAATGCACCATTTTGTATGTTCTGGATAAGGCTGAAGTACATCAAGTCTAAGTGAGAAAAGCACATTACAGTTATTTCTAGGAAAAATGAAAGTGTTTACTTCCAATTCTGTGGCATAGAACATATTATGCACCTCATATACTTCCTTTAAGTATGATCTAAGAGTCATGGAACCATCTTTAAAATGTAATAGAAATTGGCTGAGTTGAAAATAACAGTCAACAATACTATTATTTTAACATTTTAAAACTTTTTAGAAAACTGAGTGGCAGAATTAGCTTAATATTTAGTCTAGGTGGAAGACTGTTACTGTGCAATGTATTATAGATATGAAATGAGTAAGAGCAGATGTCCATCTCTGAGGTTCTTTACTATTTAGTAATGGAGAAAACATGAAAATTATTAATTTCAGTTTTAAGTAAAATAAGGATTAATTAAAAATATGCAAATAAAGAAACACAGAGTGGCAAAATTACTAATAWATATTATTGATCTAAGTAGGGTTTTTCAGATAGGAGAATGCTTAAAGTTTGGACTGACTACTTAGGAAAACTGACATCTGGGGAGATAGTTACCTGGGCAAAGTGTGAGGACCCATGTAAAGCCAAACATGGTAGCACACGTCTGTGATTCCAGGTGAAATGGGCAGTGAAGACAAGACTCCTTGGAAGCCTGAGGGCCAGTTAGCCTCTTATACACAGCAGCAAACAGTAAGAGATACTGTCTCAAACAAAGTGGAAGGTAATGACACCTGAACTTTCCTTCTCACCTCTACCATGACACACGTATACACACAATGTACAGACACATCATATACACACAAAATTTTTCTTAAGGGAATTAGAATGAATTGCAGGAATACCAGGAAACAGACTTTTTGAGTTGAACAATTTTTTTTTTTTTTTTTTGGCCTAGATTTATACTTTAGTTGTTCTGAGACATCAGGGAATCACTTGTTCTTTGCCACTAGTATGTGCAGTATTATGTTCTTAGTGTGTTAAAGTTAAGTCCTAATCTTGCTGCGATTGTGAGAACTCTTAGCTCTGCTGCTCTGTGCCAAGAGTGATCAGCATTGACACCATGCTAATTACTGTATACTACTTCATATTTAAACGTCTATTTCTATGTAATTGGTTTATAATCCCCAGGTAGAGTTGATGAAATTGAGGTATGGTGAGTTGAATAAATCACCCAACATCCCATATTATCAGACTAAAGCAGCACTCAGTAACTTTTGTTTCTTTACTAAAATCTATATTCTCAACTCCATTTGCCACACTTCTCATTTATGGTATTTTTAGGTTTTATTCACTAACTTTTTCTGTAAGTAGCTAAAAATTATGTAATAGCTTTAAACAAAACCAGAAGATAATTGTTAATGATAAAATCCCCATATAAGAGTCATGGGGAAAAACATAAAACTCTTCTGCTCCTAAGGCTCAGGAAATCTGGGAAAGAAGTGGGAAGATTCTAAGATCCAGAGTTGTCTTTTAGATCTTACCTTTGACCAATATCAGAAGCTACACTCATACAGACTGCATAACATGAACAAAAACAACACCAATAGACATGCCAAAGTGCATGGGAGAAAGCCTATAAGCCTCAGCTGTACACACAGAGCTAGAGGCAACTAAGGAATGCTGSGAATGGGAGAAAAGGATCTTCTGGAAGAACACAACAATTCCTTATCCAATACCAAATGGTCAGCCCTAAAAAAAAAAACAAATGTATACAAGTAGCGTTATGTAGACTGAGCAGGTTATTGTTTGGAGTATGTACATATATACATATAGGCATATAATAATTAGTGAACAAGGAGCCATGGATGTGGAAAAAAGCAAGGAAGGTTTGGAGAGTGGAGAAAGGTGAAGTGGTGGAATTGTCTTATTGTCTCCAAAAGAAAAGCACACCCCCCCCCCAAAAAAAAAAAAAATCAAGGAATAGGCAGGCAGAGTGTCACACATCTAGAATACCAGCCTTTGGGAGTCTGGAGTACAAGATCACCAATTCAAAGCCACCCAAAGCTACATAGAGATTTTCAGGCCAGACTGAGCTGGACAAGCTCTATTTATCCAACCCTGTTTTGTTCTTTTGAAAGCTATAAGTCTGTATTAAGACCTAAGCATTCAAAACACTATTGTTTGTTGCTTAACTCATGTTCTTTATCTTGTTATTAATCCCATAATCCAGTCTCATGAGTTCTTTTACTCAATGACAAAAGCCTTGGTGGGATATTAGAATTAGACCTTGTGAGTAGAGTATATCTACACCTAATTCAAGAGAGTAAACATCTGAAAGAAACAAAGGACGCCAACAAACATTGCCACTGTGATCCTGTATGCTTTGTATGTTTAACATGCTTGCTGAATCAGCAGCTTTGAGTTCTACATTGATAGATAACACTGCACTGTATAAAATAGTCTAAATTGCTGGGCGGTGGTGACGACACGCCTTTAATCCCAGCATTTGGGAAGCAGAGGCAGGCAGATTTCTGAGTTTGAGGACAGCCTGGTCTACACAGTGAGTTCCAGGACAGCCAGGACTACACAGAGAAACCCTGTCTCGAAAAAAGAAAAATTAAAAACAAACAAACAAACCAAAAAAAAAAGTCTAAATTGTGGAGAAAAGCCTAAAATGCTTAAAACCTAGGTTGACGCTAAACAAATATTTATAAATAGGGAGCAACAAATGTATATTTAAAATAATCTCTAGAAATCTAATGAGTAATAAATTGAAAAAATACTGGTATTGTCAGTTTAGAAAAGTRTTTATATTGACCTTTTCTTACGAAATAAGATTTTCATTTTTTCTTTGAAAATTGTAAGATGCATGTTGATCAACTTGACATCTTCAACTCCTCCCAGATTCACTCCCAACTCCCACGCAACAGATTTTATGCACTTACTCTCACTGGTCCCTCTCTTTACGTCCTTCTTTCTTTCCTTCCTCTCTTTAAATCCACGGAGTCCAGTTTGTTGGCCACTCACTCTTGGTGTTAGGCTTACCATTGATACACCAGAAAACTTTCTCTTCTTCAATCAACAGCTAAGAGTTGCCGATAGTTCTTCAGCTAAGCATGGGAACTTCATGCCCACTTCCCCCCAATATTGGGATAATTGTTTGGCTTGAACTTGACAGGTCTTGAGTGTGCACATTCACATATGTACCTGTGCCTGTGCACATGGACACACATGCACGGGTTTGTGTGTGTGTGTGTGTGTGTGTGTGTGTGTGTGTGTCTGCGCGCGCGCGTGCGCGCGCACGCGCACATGAGCACATGTATTTGTGTTCTACGTGTGTGTATGTGGGCAAGATATCATTATCAGGTGTTGTCCCTTGGAAAGCCATATCTATGCATGGCTCCAGTGATTTGTACCTCACTGTAGACATTGAGGGAACAAAGAAATGCAGATGGACTTTGGGTAGTCTGAGCTCTCAAATGGAGAAGCCTTAGTACTCCTGAAGCTTAGCATTTATTACATACAATGGAACAGTCAGGTGGGATTGTGAATACAGATGAGCAAAGACTGAAAAAGTAAAGAGTCTATCCACAACTTGACAAGTTAGATTGTACCTTGTGGGAGTATATGTAGGTGCACATAGGTCTGCTTTTAAATGTAGAGGACAGCTTGTGAGTATGGAGGCCAGCTGTTAGCCTTGAATAGCATTTCTTGGGAACCATGCACTTTATTTTTTTTATTCTTTATTTTGTGGGTTATGTTTTATTTGTGCTGGGTTTTTTTTTTTTTCTTTGACTTTTGTTTCTTGAGGCAGTTTCTTTTGAGGCAGTTTCTTGACCTTGCCAAGTAAATTACACCAGGTGGCCTGCAAGACCCAGGAACTTGTTTGTCTCCACCTCGCAGGGGCTGGGATTTTTAAGCTTGTGTCAACAGACAAAGCTATTTTATGTGTCTGGATTCTAGAGATGGAATCCAGGTCTTTATGTTTATATGGCTAATGGGTTCCTAGCTGAGCTTTTACTAGTCCTGAATTGTAACTTCAACTAGCACAGGACTGTGTAAATTGTGTTYATTCTTTATATCTCATARATAAGATTGTTACTAGACAAGACAGTCTCTCCATAAGTGGGTAATTTTTAATATATGAGTTGTAATMTTAATGTGTACAAGGTTATATAAAATATTTTGCCCTTGATTTCTTAATAAATACCAGTTACTAGACAAAGTGTTCCTGGGGGAGGCTGTTTGTTTATTTTTGTAACATTTATAAATCACTAATATTTGGAAAGTTTGCTGTATTGGCCTATTACAGTATTTTACCAGTGTTTAATAAGCTTTGTTTTAGGACGATTTGTTTGACTAAGAAAGTAATATGCAATTATATATTAAGTTGAAGTCCATAAGCTATAACAATAGATATGCATAATAACATTATTACACTTACTGAGTGGCCTAAAAGATTTTTTTATCACATACAGAAAGAAATTCAGAATGATGAAGATTCCCAAATAAGTTCTGGTTGGACCAAATACAACAATCAAGAAAAAAGCAAACATTATACGAAAGACGTAGGATTTCTTGAAATGAAAGGTGCTGGAAAGAACATGTATAGAACTCAGGTAAAATTTTATGAGCTAGACATTCTTCGATTTTTTTTCCTAAAGAATTATAGAAGAGAGCATGTTCTTGGTAAAAATATTTGAGATCTGAAAACTAGCATGTCAGCCTACATTTTTAGCCTGTGAATTGAGCATATTGAAAGTTTGTGTAGATCTGTGTTTTAGGACTCTTTGAAATAATGCATATGTGCCTATAGAAATGTAGAGTTCCTCAAATATGCCAAAGTCTCAGGACATACTAATTATTTGAAACTTTTGTATGCTTAATATAGC
>BDUI01001020.1:125677-137543 GCA_002335545.1 Apodemus speciosus
ATATATATATATATATACATATATATATATATGTATGTATGTATGTCATGGTCCAATGAGAGGTTCAATTGGAGTTCAGCAGAGGGCATTGGAGCCTTAGGAACTGGTGTTACAGACAGTTATGAGTCACCATGTGGGTTTTGGGAATCAAAGTACTATTAAGTCACCTCTCTAACCCAAAGTATCACAGTTCTATAGTCATGGTTTCTAATACTAACCCGTCATTCCAGAGAATGACTTGGCATCCGAATTTTCAGTTTGTGGTTTTAGGTGGATTTCAAGGTTCAATAGACACCCTGAAAGAATACGAAAATGTTACATATTTGCACACATAAAATTATAATTCTCATTAGAGTCTTAAAATGCTGTGTGATAAATATCGATGTCTATGTCAAATATTCATCAAAGTCAATTAATTTTTCTTGGTAAAATTCCATCTCAGTAAGCAACAAAAATTTTGTGACACTTCCATTCATAGAGGTTTTGCTATTATAAACAATATTTACAGCCTTTCAGTGATTCATGGACTTTTTAATTTTAGAAATGGCACTGCTATAATTTGTAAGGTTATGAGTTCTACCACAAATATTTTACCATAAATATTTTAAATGGCCAGTTTCACAAATCCTTGAAATATAAACTCTGAGGTTCACATATTTTTGGTACCTATGCAGACCTATGTAGATCTCAAGATCTATGGAACTTGGGAGCTATTTTAGTGTGAGATGGTGAGATTGTACCTGTCTGTCTGTCTTTCATGCAACCAGGGAAAACTTCTCACAGTGAAGACCCTTTCTCTACCACTGGATGAGAATTTCACAGTCTCTTTGAATCCTTTAAAAGTCTAACAGTATTCCAGAGGCTAATATTGAATTTGAGAGATGTATTAGCAGCACAGCATCCTGTCTTCACAGGCATTACTGCCCTGTCCTCTTCCACCAGCCAGGGCCCACCTAGTGCCTAATTAGACACAGTAGCTAGTTTCTACTCTCTTTCTCATTTGTTCACCCCCTTGTCAGGCTTGGTGGGTGGCTTTTTAGCCTTGCCAATTTAGCATGTGGAGAAGCAGGGTGAAGTGAGAGAGTGGGCAAAGATGCTGAGAGGGGAACAGATAGAACCCACACTGTCACCAGCAGGCTTCCTGCTCTCTGCAGGCTTAAACTTAATGGTTAGAACTGAAGAACTGAAGGGTGTGTATGAGACTCTATCACACTGCAATTACAGGTACGTGTGTGTGTGTGTGTGTGTGTGTGAGTGTGTGTGTGTGTACTGCATGGAAGTCACTGGAAGATGCCAGATGTCTTTCTCTAATCCTCTCTGTTAGCATTCTGTCTAATTCCATCCCACAATTACCTGGCAGCAGCCAGGTATGCTCCACCCCACAATTACCTGGCAACAGCCAAGTATGACTGACCCACTATAAAAGAGGCTGCTTGCCCCTCCTTCCTGTTCTCTTGCTTCTCTCTCGATTTTCCTCTTCCCTTCTTGCTCCCCAGCCCCTCGCCTTTTCCTCATTCCCTTCCCCCCTTCTCTCCTTCTCTCCACTTGTTCACACTGGCCCCGCCCCTACTTTTCCACTTTCTCCCTCTCTCTGCCTTTCTCTGCCTCTACTACCCTCTTGACTCCCCTCCCCATGCCCTAAATACACTCTATTCTATAAAACAYCATTGTGTGGCTGGTCCCTCABGGAGAAGGGATGCCTCTGCATGGGCCCCTGAGATGTCCCCTTCCCCCATTCCTGACTACACTCCCCCCACTCCCCCACCCCCCAAACATATACCCTCTCTCTCTTTCTTTTTATAAACACATCACTCTTTGTCTTATTTACTTGAGACAAGGTCTCTCCATGAACCAGCAGGCCTTGGCCTTTTGGGCTGGGCATNTTTTTTTTTTAAGCTTCTGATTAATGCATTTTATTAATTTCTGAGAGTACTGAAATTCTTGTTCTTAATTGGCAGCAGGGACGGTTTTAAAAGCTGTTTTCATGTATCATATAGACTCTTAGCAGAATTCATTAGTCAGTTGACTAGAATTTTCTGTTTGTAAACACACCTTTATTGGTCTGTATGGGCAGTTACAATATACGTAGGCAGCTAATCAGTAGCAAGGACAATGATAAACAGTCCTGGAAGACTCTTACTGTACTGGAGTRGGGGAAGAACGCAGCAGTTAACCTGGCAAAATAAAAGTATTTTACTATTAACATTTTACATTTTCTTTTTCACAGGCCCAGAACTTTTACAGCAGAGGAACTCTAAGGGGGAGCTGCCCTTGGATTATGTGCTGTCCCCTAAGGACAAGGAAGAACTGTTTGCCATTACAAATATAGACGATACAGTAGACAACTTTCATGCTAAGACACAAAAACTTCTTTATCACCAACAGCTTGAATTTGGTTCATTTTTACTTAGTAGAATGTTGATTAATTTTTGTTCAATATTTGATTTATCCTCAGAATTCATCCTAGCCTTCAAGGGGTTAGGTCATCTAAATGAGTTGCTTATGGCRTGCAATAGTGACACAGAACCCAGCAATGCACATGCTGACTGGTTACTGGATGTTTATGCTAAGAACATAAAGACATTAAAGAAGCTCCCAAGTGTTCTTAAAGAACTGCCTGAGAATCTAAATGTATGTCCTGGAGTGCATACCGAGGCCTTATTGGTGACACTGAAAATGATGTGCCAGTCAATCACAGAGGTGTCATGATGCCAGAAAGTATGAGTCAGATGTCTGAACATGCAACATGCTTTGTCACTTAGCATATCCATAGCTTATGTAAAAATACTAATTTCAATTACTCACTGAGCAAATTTTCATAGCACTTAAAAACATCTACAGATCTAAGATATGGGCTCAGGGTATAGCTCAGATACAGTAATAAAGTGAAATAATTTTGCTCAGTATAAAATGCTTTCACTAATTTTTAAAAAACAAATTTGTTCTTCAAATATTTATTTATATTATATATGCAGAAAATTAATTTAAATATTTTTTCAAATCAAAATATTCTTTCCTCTGAGTGATATAGGTGTGAAAATCATGGCAAGGATATTCATTCATATGTGTATCTATATACTTTAAAAAGTTGTTTCTTCTTTATAGGCCAATATTTAAGGTGCATTTGCTTTTTTGTGTTTCTAAAATAAACCTTTCTAGGACTTTAAATTATGTTTCATAGTCTTTAGTTGTTTTTTTAACACACCTACACACACCCTTTCTCTGAAAAAGAAACAAATAATTCTATAATTTGTTCACTTTGAGTATATATATTTAAATGCCTATTTATGTACACTGAAATTTTTTTTAATTGGATATTTTGTTTACATTTCAAATGTTATTCCCTTTCCTGGTTTCCCTTCTGCAATCCTCCTATCCCAYCCCCCCTTACCCTGTTTCTATGAGGGTGCTCCCTCACCCACCTACCCACTCCTGCTTCACTGCCCTAACACTCCTCTACACTGGGGCATCAAGCCTTCATGGGATCAAGGACTTCCCCTCACAACGATACCAGACAAGGCCCCTTCAGCTCCTTCAGGCCTTCCCCTAGCTCCTCCATTGGGGTCCCTGTGCTCAGCCCGATGGTTGGCTGTGAGCATCCGCATCTGCATTGGTCAGGATCTGGCAGAGCCTCTCAGGAGACAGCTGTATCAAGCTCCTGTCAGAAAGCACTTCTTGGCATCAGCAATAGTGTCTGGGTTTGGTGTCTGCACRTGGGATAAATCCCCAGGTGGGACAGTCTCTGGATGGCCTTTCCTTCAATCTCTSCTCTACTCTTTGTCCCTGTATTTCCTTTAGACMGGAGCAATTCTGGATTAAAATATTGGAGATGGTGGGTGGCCCCATCCCTCAACCGGAGCGAGAGATGGGGGGAGGGGGCGCAGTGCCTAACCTCTGGAAATGGTCTCAACAGGTTCTCCCTCCCCTTTGAGGGGTATTTCAGCTAATGTCATCCCTGTGGGCTCCTGAGAGGCTTTTGCTTTCCTGGCATCTGGGACTTTCTAGTTGCTATCTCCATTTCCATATCCCCCATTGCTACATGCCTCTGTTCAGTTTCCTGACCCTCTGTTCATCTCCTCCATCTCCCCCCATACCTGATTCTGCCCCTCTTTTCCCCTCCCCTTCCCCCTCCTCTCATCCTCCCAAGTCCCTCCCACCCTCTACTTCCCTTGATTATATTGTTCTCCCTTCTAAGTAGGAATGAAGCGTCCACTCTTTGGTCTTCCTCTTGAACTTCATGTGGTCCATGAGTTGTATCATGGGTATTCCATGCTCTTTGCCTAATATCCACATAATCAGTGAGTACATACCATGTGTGTTCTTTTGTGACTGAGTTACCTCACTCTGGATGATATTTTCTAGATCCATGCATTTGCCTGTGAATTTCGTGAAGTCATTGTTTTTAGTATCTGAGTAGTACTCCATTGTGTAAATGTACCACATTGTCTGTATCCTTTCTTCTGTTGAGGGATATCTGGTTTGTTTCCAGCTTCTGGCTATTATAAATATGCTATGAACATAGTGGAGCCTGTGTCCTTTTTAAATGCTAAATGAACTAAACATTTAAGAGTTCAGATCTGTTATGTATTATATTTTAGCAGAACATGAATGAAGCAGGTTTCTGTCTGGTCCCTTAATCTATCAGTGGAAACATTTTGCTGCATACTAAGTTTTAATATTATATTTAAAATTTATAAGTAAGTTGGCAGTGGAATAATATGTCTGAGGCATTTGAAATTTCAATGTGCAGTATGAATTTTCAGAGTAATATTTTGGGCTTGTTAATATAAACTAATTTTGATATATAAGCTAATTTTTATATAAACTAGTAGTTTACATATCAAATAGAAGTATATATTTATCAAGCAGTATTTATGATGCTATGTCCTGAAACACACTCAGATGCCTCCAAGATATCTGCCTATAAAATACTTTGTTTCACAAGTACTGTGTTCCATGCTAAGTGACTAGCATATGGTGAATTTTAACCTATAGTGAAGCACTTCAGCATTCCAGTATTTGTTCTTTTGTTTTTTGTATTTGTATTTTAGAAAACATAGTATTGCCGTAAACCTATCTTAGAGGCCAAAAAGGAAGAAGTCGTAAACACTTGAAGTCCTGAGTACTAACTTTAAGTTGGAGATTTTCCCCCAAGAGTTCTTTTATTGTTAAAAATTGTTTTCACTCCTACCCAAGGACTAAACCACCAACCAAAGAGTACACATGGAGGGACTCATGGCTCCAGCTGCATAGGCAGCAGAGGATGTCCTTGTTGGACATCGAAGGGAAGAGAGGCCCTGGGAAGGCTCAGTGCCCCAGTATAAGGGAATACCAGGACAGGGAAGCTGGAGTGGGTGGGTTGGTGAGCAGGGGGAGGGGATATGAGATAGGGGCTTTTTAGAGGGGAAACCAGGAAAGGGGATAACATTTGAAATGTAAGTAAAGAAAATATCTAATAAAAAAGAATTGTTTTCACTATCCTGGGTTCTTTGCTTTTCCAGATGAAAATTGAGAATTGCTCTTTCCATGTCTTTGAAGAATTGTGTTAAATTTTTGATGGCTAGCCATTCCATGAGCATRAAGAAATCTCTCCATTTTCCGAGGTCTTCTTTGATTTCTTTCTTGAGAGACTTGAAGTTCTTGTCATACTGATCTTTCACTTGTTTGGTTAGAGTTACTCTGAGCTATTTTGTATTATTTGTGACTATTGTGAAGGGTGGTGTTTCCCTATTTTCTTTCTCAGCCCATTTATCATTTGCATAAAGGAAGGCTACTGATTTGTTTGAGTTAATTTTATATCCGGCCACTTTGTTGAAGTTGTTTATCAGCTGTAGAAGTTCTCTGGTAGAATTTGTGGGGTAGCTTCTGAATACTGTCGTATCATCTGCAAATAGTGATATCTTGACTTCCTCCTTCCCAATTTGTATCCCCTTGATCTCGTTTTGTTGTCTTATTGCTCTAGCTAGATCTTCGAGTACTATATTGAATAGATATGGAGAGAGTGGGCATCCTTGTTTTGTCCCTGATTTTAGGGGGATTGCTTCAAGCATCTCTCCATTTAATTTGATATTGGCTGTTGGTTTGCTGTATATTGCTTTTATTAATGTTTAGGAATGGACCTTGAATTCTGGGTCTCTCTAATACTTTTAACATGAAGTGATGTTGTATTTTGTCAAGAGCTTTTTCAGCATCTAATGAGTTGATGGAGTGATTTTTTTTTTCAAATTTGAAACTGCAAACAGTGCTGAGTTATGCCTCTCTTCCTGTGTCCTTCCAGAGTAGATACCACAGCTCCATGGGATTGTTGAAGAGAAAAAGAAAACCAGAGCCTATCCGCAATATTAATAAAGATCAGAGAGAATTTACTGAATTGTTAGTATGATTTTGCTTTCCTCAATGCAGTTTATTGGCAGTTAATTAATGAATTAAYGAAGTTTCTGTATTCTTAATTTTAATTCCACTATACAGAATAAAGCGTTCTGTGCATAAATTTTCTGTAGTTTACTACAAATGACCAGACAAAATTGATCCTTCTAGTGTAAAACAGTGGCAATTGTTTTACCACTTTGTTTGAATTCAACATTTTTTAAAAAGCTAACAAGTGGTGTACTTCTCAAGAGCTGACTACAACAAATGATAAAAAGTTCACCATATAAGAAGGTAAATTAGAATTAAACACATTCTGATGTGTTTTCATAGATACTGTGGGAAGAAAATTAGTTTTGTATGTTTCTAGAATGTTAATAATTGTACCCTACTTTTTAATTTGAAATACTGAGTTTGATAGTATAATCATTTGATAAGTATTACTGTACCAATTTATTTTAGAATAAATAGGCAGTAGATGGGCTTTTGAAGTCTTGGTGCTCATTCTTAGACAAATATACATTAATGCTAGAATACTCCCATAAATACTAGAAAATATGTGTACTTTGCTTGATGGGGGTCATAGGAAAATGAATACTTTTACATGAAAATAAATTACTGATGGGTCATACAGCCTTTGCTGATGGTGAACCAGGTAAGAGCTGTCAGTGCTGCTCCTTAGTCAGTAGGAAGGAGTCTTCATTAACTGACGTGAGGGACTTATGTGAGGGACTTACTGCCTCCAACATTTATTAGGCAGCTTCCTCACCAATAGTATCTCATACCAAGATGGCCCCTAAAAACTCAGGATGATAATTGTTTTTGTATCAAATGTGGTTTGAGTTAGAAAGGTTAGTTGCAGCCTTATTGGAAAGTAACCAGTTTGTGTGAGAACTAGACATGAAATAGTTAACTATTACATGTAAATCTGATTATGTTATCCGAAAATCCAACTTGTAAGTTAAAATGAATTGCAGAAGGGAGATATATTTTGTTACTTCTCTGATATAGGTTTAGAAAGTATCAAGTGCTAAATTGCCTAGAAAAAGTTAAGTTGGTTCTGAGCAAACTTTCAGTGCACTAGATATCCTACTGAAGGAAGACTTTTAGAGTAATGTTTCATAAGACTTTTTAATATCAGTAATCATTAAAGATTACTCTTAGAGTAAATTCTAACCTTACAGAACATATAGAGTTATGCGTTTAACTCCTGATTCTAGTTTGAGAACACAACCAACGTAAATATTGTTTATTAAGATGTAAAGTTAAATAAATTGTTAGGGAAAAATTAGGTGAAATTGTTTGAATAAAAGCTTACAGATTTACAAATATATGTGATTAACTCTCTTCAGATTATGGTCTATTGGGAGGTTTTTATTTTTTATAAGCTTGGTTATGATTGCATATATTTGAAATCGTTGTATCTTCTTTTAGAGCAGTTATATATAATTCTGATTACAAATGAATTTACATCAGCCTGTTTTTAAAGGCTTGAACTGAGTGCAACCCTTAGTCCTTTAAATATGAATGAATTTTTTTAAAATGATAGTTTCGCTGTTGAAGATATAACTATATTTATAACTCTTTAAGATAAATACAGTGAACTCTTTCTGGGTTTTGAAAGTGTTGGCTTATTAATAAAAGCAACAGTATTATCAGAGTGATCAGTTATTCAGTAATCATAATAAAAGGTGTATGTTATTTATGTATAACATGAAACATTGGAATATATTTAAAAGCTTGAAGACAGATTGGAAAATTTAAACCTGAGGAAGGAGATTCCGGAAATAATTGAGAAATTTTCTGGCTAAAAGGATGAAGAAAAGAAAASTTTCTAAATGTTGTTGAATATACTGATTGAAGTTACTGACTACAAATAAGTCAGAAGGTGTGTAGACAGATCTTTTATTGTGGATAAGCCGTGCCCTTGGCATTTTTGGAGCAGTTTTAATAAGCTAAACCAAGGGAGGGTGTAAAAATAACTTCTATTCACCAGAAGTAATTGTCATCCAGGAGGCTTACTGCTAAAAAGCTTACCCTTTATAGTTTTTTTCTGAACTCTGGCTGGCTGATTCAACTCAGCCATTCTGGCTCAAACTCCTCTCCTCGCTAACTGATTCAATCTGGTGTCTTTCAGCTTCACACTGAATTGCTCTGCTTGGCCTCAAACTAAATCTGGCAATCTGTTGTAATTTTCTAGCTCCTTCTGATTCTCTGGCTTGTTCAGTTTTCACCTTCAACCTGCCTCTCTAAAACTGTCCCGGTAAGGTTGCCTCTCCCTCCATAAACTCAGCTGCCACCAACTCTACTGCCAAGAACTCAGTCCTCTTCACTGCCTCTCAGTTGACTTCTGAGTACTGGGACTAAGGGAGTATACCAACACACCAGGACCCAAGCTTTTCTGTATCTGGATCCTGCTCTGTACCAGTCTGGCTGTGAACTCAAAGATCTGCTTGCTTCTGTCTCCTAGGAATAAAGGCCTGTCTGTATTCCAATCAGAGTAGTCATGTTGATGGATTAAAATTCCTGTTCAAGAGGGGAATTTTTGTAGAGTGTTGTTAGGGTTGAAATTCAATAAAACTAAGTGAAGAATTAAAATGCCAATTAAAAATATTATCAAAAGCAGTCTGTTCTATACACAGGCTGGACCTAGGGCTCACTGCACATATGTAGCAGATGTGCAACTTGGTCTTCATATGGGTCCTGAAAAACTGGAGCAGGGGCTGGCCTAAAAGCTGGTGCCTGTCCGTGGGATATGTTCTTCCCGCTGGGCTGCCGTGTCTGGCCTCAGTGCGAGAGGATACACTAGTCTTGTAGAGAATTGAAGTGCCAGGATGGGGGCATATCCAGGGAGGCCACCACCCACTCAGAGAGCAGGTGATGGGGATGAGGGGAAGCACTATTAGAGGGGTTTACCAGGAGGGGGACAGTGAGCGGATGTAAAGTGAATAACCTGAAAAAAAGCAAACAACAGAAATAGTCTCTCTGACTAGTGGTCAGTCCTTTCTTCAAGGTGAGATAAATSTAATTGTCTCAACTACATAGACACATTATGAAAATGTAGTAGTGAAACTTACTATAATTAAAACAATTTATCRTTTTAGTTAAGATGACTCAGTGGTTAAGAGTACTGACTGCTCTTCCAGAGGTCCTGAGTTCAATTCCCAGCAACTGCATGGTGGCTCACAACCATCTGTAATGGGATCTGATGCCCTCTTCTGGTGTGTCTGAAGAGAGTGACGGTACATTCACATACGTAAACTAAATAAATCTTTTTTTTTAAAAGTTGTTTGAATTGTCTCCTTTTCTCGTCACTTCAGTTCTTATAAATTCATGCTGTAATGTCATTGGGAGAAGTGATTTTAAAGGGAGGAGTGCGTCAAAAGCCATTTACCAAAAGTTCTCTAAATGCTTTTTGTTTTCCTTCACCATTTTAATTCTGTGATTTTTTTTNTGTCTGGCCTCAGTGCGAGAGGATACACTAGTCTTGTAGAGAATTGAAGTGCCAGGATGGGGGCATATCCAGGGAGGCCACCACCCACTCAGAGAGCAGGTGATGGGGATGAGGGGAAGCACTATTAGAGGGGTTTACCAGGAGGGGGACAGTGAGCGGATGTAAAGTGAATAACCTGAAAAAAAGCAAACAACAGAAATAGTCTCTCTGACTAGTGGTCAGTCCTTTCTTCAAGGTGAGATAAATSTAATTGTCTCAACTACATAGACACATTATGAAAATGTAGTAGTGAAACTTACTATAATTAAAACAATTTATCRTTTTA
Source organism: Apodemus speciosus (assembly GCA_002335545.1). Lineage (NCBI taxonomy): Eukaryota > Metazoa > Chordata > Mammalia > Rodentia > Muridae > Apodemus > Apodemus speciosus. Next base: position 135,823 of record BDUI01001020.1, read on the forward strand.
GTTAAGATGACTCAGTGGTTAAGAGTACTGACTGCTCTTCCAGAGGTCCTGAGTTCAATTCCCAGCAACTGCATGGTGGCTCACAACCATCTGTAATGGGATCTGATGCCCTCTTCTGGTGTGTCTGAAGAGAGTGACGGTACATTCACATACGTAAACTAAATAAATCTTTTTTTTTWAAAGTTGTTTGAATTGTCTCCTTTTCTCGTCACTTCAGTTCTTATAAATTCATGCTGTAATGTCATTGGGAGAAGTGATTTTAAAGGGAGGAGTGCGTCAAAAGCCATTTACCAAAAGTTCTCTAAATGCTTTTTGTTTTCCTTCACCATTTTAATTCTGTGATTTTTTTTGTGACATTTTTTTCACTTACCTATTTTTGTTGTAAAATATATTTTACAGTACCAGTAGCCCACTTATTTTAAAGCAATGCTCCTAACTGAGTCTTTTATTTTACACTTATTTACTGTGTATGTTTTGGGGGTGAGGTGGGGGTATTATGAATGCCATGGATGTTAGAGGCCTATCCATGGGAATTCTCTCAATATTTGGGTCCTGGGAACTAAACTCAGGTCATCAGGCATGGTAGTGGTGTCTCTTTACCCACTGAGCAATCATGCTGGCCCATGAATCTGTCTTGATATCGTTTTAAAGTAAGCTAATTTTAAACTTCCATGTCCTACATTTAATATATATGCATAATGAACAGCCTTAAATTTTGAAATTTTTTCTTCAAAGTAATAAAGTATGATTGGTATCACCTGATGCAGATCTCACGCAGCTCTGTGTRTTTCTTTTGAGAGTGAKCCTGACAACCCAGTTCATTGATGCTGCTTAGACTTAATGCTGCTTAGACTAGATCCTCACKAATTCAGTTGAAGGTTGCTCATTACTCTTCAGTGGTAGCCTTAACTTGGCTTTCTGAGGTGTCTTTTCATATTTAACACAGAAAAGAGGAAGTTGTGAGACTAAATGATAATTTTTTATTATTGGTTGGAAAATGAAAAAAACATATAACTTATTTACAACTGGGAGGCATGTAAGCCCAGCGTCTACTRAAAGGACTCTAAGGTGACGTCGTCAGTGTCCTGGAGAGCACACCATAGTTTGTGCTCACTTCTACCTGTACCCAAAATAAAATAAGTGATGATGGTTTGTTTTGTTTGGGTTTTTGTTTTGTTTTGTTTTGTTTTTTGCTTGTTTGTTTCCTATTATTTTGAAGATTTTTCTTGTCTCAGTATAAGGATTGAATCTAGGGCCGGGCACCAGCACCTCTGAGACATATAGTCTACCATGGAACAATAGTCTCAACCTCTAAACACCTCCCCACTTTTTTTTTCCACATCCAATAGGGAAATTTTGAATGTCAAGGAACATCAAACAAATGACATGTAAACTGGCCCTTTGGGAAAGTGCTTCTATAAATGGGTGAAGGCATTTGAACTTCCCAGTAGGTTCTCTGTGCTTCTGAATTCTACAAATGTAAGGCAAAGCAGACCATTATGTAAATTTGATTAGAAATTGGGATTAGCTTCTTTTATTATGCAAAAGTAATGACAAAAATCACAAACATTTCCCTTGCATAAGAGGAAATAGGAAGTTGTAGTTTGCAAAATTTATCTAGAACAGGCAACACATATTTTTGGATTATAATTGTTGGAATCACTGCCGTGTAAGGCAGAGTGCAATTTAGTTATATGTGGGAATTTAGTTATATGGATTCC
>BDUI01001020.1:139216-151979 GCA_002335545.1 Apodemus speciosus
TGGAGGTCCTTGATCCACTTGGAGTTGAGCTTAGTACAAGGAGATAAGAATGGATCAATTCTCATTCTCCTAATAGCTGAGTCTTTTTGTCACAAGTAGCACACTAGCTGTCTTGTATTTTGAAGCCACCAATCGCCTTATCCTTTTTTTTTTTTTAGAGCTGAGTACCATAGCACTATTACAAAAGCATTGTAAGCATTTAAGTTTACTTAATAAGTTTATAAATTTAGCCTTGTAAGTATAAGACTCACTGTATTTTGGTTTTGGTATTAGATATCTATGGATTTTGAAATCAAAGTAGAAAGTTCCTGTGGTCCCTGGTTAAAAAGTTTAACATTCATTTCAGCACTTAACCCCACCTGTCAAAAACCTCTCCGTTTGAGTATGAAACAGTAGCAAAATGAACTATCAACAGCATGTTCATTGTTCATGTGGGTAAAAAAAAAAAAAAATATTACAAAATAGATGTCTGATAGTTAATGGTGTGGCAGAATTCATTGTTTTTGAGGAAGATATTAAACTTCATCTAACCCCTCATATATGATCTCAATGACTAAAGTATCCACCAAAGTTCAGCCTGGTGAACCAATGGGCTCACTGGGCTTCCTTACAGAGCATGAATGACTCCAAAGCAACTGCACTGGGAAGTCTTTGCCAGTCTAAATGATGGCCCACTGCTGCATAGATACAGATCCTTTTCAAGTAAACTGCACCCACCTATATACTCTAGCCCTTCTTTAAGGCCACCAGTATTTAGGGCAGAATTGCATCCAAATTGCTGGAACAGCAGGCCCAGACCCGTCTATACCCATCTCTTTCATGGAGGGTGTCAACAGCAAGCAGGCAGAGCTGGTCTAAGGAAAATGGTGGTTCCTTTGCCCAGAGGACAGCATGCAAAAATGGTTGTAGTTTAGAATATAAATATAAATCTAATTCATAAATATAGTATTTGTTATATTTAGCATTGCAAAATATAGATAGAACTAAAATATAGATGTTGAACTAAATTCTGTCTTTTCAGATAACTTGGAATATTTGCTTCAAAAATTCAGAAAACCAAGGCATACATTAAAAATGCTTCTATAGAAGAAAGTTAAAATCCTACTTGGCATTGTCTCTTTAGGCCTATAAATATATTGATTTCTCAAAGCAATGAGGACTTAAGGTAACTTCCATGATTCTGCTTTGTTGGATGCTTACCATGCCAAAGGTGCTGAGTTTATACCATAGTTGGAGTTTCACGAATAGCTCTGTCCACACACACTCCCCAGGTGAAGTGCCATTAATGGGTATGTGCACCCAGGGTCCCACTATGCACCTCTTAACTCACAGCAAAGGATTATACATAAAAAGATTTTTTCCTTTTGTGTTTAATGCAGTGAATATGTAGTCAACTTTACTATTGAACTAAACTTCTGAAATCTTACACAATGAAATAAAATTAGTCATCTGTTAATGGTTACATCTACTAGGTATATCTGAGGTTATAGAATGTCAGGCTTATAGACATTTGAATAGACATTGTCAGCACAGAACATAAATCTCACAGGTATAATCAGAATTTATACCAAACTAATGATCTCATCARTAAACTATGTATTAGGTCAGCTTCATAAAGTATGTTTTTGCCACAAACAGTGACGGAATGAAGAGGTACACATGTCATTTTAAACATGATACACTAAATAGAGCATATTAAGGTCAAAGTCCTGTAGAAAGGGAATTTAGTTGACATTCTTCCAAGCATAGTGTATAAACATCAAAATAGTTCTATTGTAAGAAATAGTATCTAACAACATATCTCTAAAATAAAAATACTTTAAAAATCAGCTATGATGAGATTTAAAGAATCTTTAAAGAGAAATATATATTTCTGCTTTTCAACATCTTCTAGCACAACTCCCACCTTCACCTCGCCCAGGTTGTTTATTAATAGCAATTAATAAAATAGTGCAAAACACTGTCTGCAGCAATATCCATGAAGTCTAATTCCTCTAACAAGTCAGTGAAGACATTCTCACCTTGATAGACCCTGCAATTAGTTTTAGGAATGCAATTTGAAGTATAGAGTGTGGTTGGTGAAACATTTTTAGTGGAAACTGCCTTATAAGCAGTTTATTTTACAAAACAGGTTTTCGTGCATTACCAATGATCCTCCTTCATAAGTGGTGTAATGAGAACACTGGCCGTCACATAGCCAGCTGCACTCTCCTCCCCATTAAAACTCTAATGAAAAAACTCATATTATGCATTGAAGTATATCAGTAGAGAGCACTTAAATATTTTTTTATGCACAAGGGTTCAACACCAAACACAGTAGGGATTTAGTTTGCTAGTATTTTTTTTTAACAATTGGCTAAACAGTGCTATATATAAAAATCCTGATAATCACTTATAAACACGGCAGTATTTAATGTAGTTCTGGAGAGATTTTAAGGTTTTAGATGGAATGATAGAAAGCCTAAAAATCTCATTCACAGACTCTCAGATCTCTTAAGGGATTGTGTGTATATGCAGACAGGAAAAGATATGAATGTACCTGTAGCTTAAAGTCAGCCGTAGCCATACATAATTTATTTACACAGTAATGGAAGTCAGGATGTATGTTAAGTTGAAATGAAACATTTCCATTATTCAACCTGAGGTTTTCCCGGGTTGAAATGTATAAACATTAAAAAAAAAAAAAAAAAACACTAACGAATTACTTTTCAGATAAATATTCACATTACAAAAAACCTAAAGATCAAACCGGCATTTGCATTTTATGGAGAGCACAATTGAGCATTTTATCTGATCTTCTGGTTCTTTCTCTTGTGATTGGAGAAATGTATATCTTCCAGTTTTATAACCATTATTTTATTTCACTTTGTTATATTATCCATAGCTAACCAGGCTTCCACACTTCACCAGCTAAAGTCCCTATCAAGTTGAGTCTGAACACTAGTAGTATATTTCAAAGACATATGCCGTTTGTACACTATTTACAAATGTTCTCGACCATGATAAAAAGGGAAGATAAATACAAAGCAGAAAGAGAGCAAGTGCTGCGGATGCTGACAAGTTTTTCTTTTCTTCCCAAACATGCTGGTCTCCTTGGAGCTGGCTAGCCAAGGTTGTTTCTCTTCCTTTTACATGGGCTATGAGAGTGATCTGGTTTCAGTTCTTGGTATTGCACCTGTTTAAACAGATCAGAAACAGATGAGTCAGGTGACCCCTTCCTGGCAAAAGTAGGAAAAGCTAAGGAATGAGAACTGCTTCTGGGCTGGGGAGCTCCAGCTGGTGCAGATAACAACACAGAGTAGAACTAGAGTCAGAGGGGAAATGCTGCCAGAAATTGTGGAAAGCCCAGTGCAAGCTTTGCTAACAAACGACATAACAAAATACAATGAAAGAAAATCTATCTCTGTTTTTGAAAAGCCAAATAATGGTTTTTTGTAGGGGTTTTTTCTTGTTGATGTTTGTTTGTTTGTTTGTTTATTAAACAGTCTTAATTTTCATCTAGCTCTGAGGTTCTCAACCTGTGAGTCGTGACCCTTTTAGGGTCTAATAGCCCTTTCACACACANTAAACTATGTATTAGGTCAGCTTCATAAAGTATGTTTTTGCCACAAACAGTGACGGAATGAAGAGGTACACATGTCATTTTAAACATGATACACTAAATAGAGCATATTAAGGTCAAAGTCCTGTAGAAAGGGAATTTAGTTGACATTCTTCCAAGCATAGTGTATAAACATCAAAATAGTTCTATTGTAAGAAATAGTATCTAACAACATATCTCTAAAATAAAAATACTTTAAAAATCAGCTATGATGAGATTTAAAGAATCTTTAAAGAGAAATATATATTTCTGCTTTTCAACATCTTCTAGCACAACTCCCACCTTCACCTCGCCCAGGTTGTTTATTAATAGCAATTAATAAAATAGTGCAAAACACTGTCTGCAGCAATATCCATGAAGTCTAATTCCTCTAACAAGTCAGTGAAGACATTCTCACCTTGATAGACCCTGCAATTAGTTTTAGGAATGCAATTTGAAGTATAGAGTGTGGTTGGTGAAACATTTTTAGTGGAAACTGCCTTATAAGCAGTTTATTTTACAAAACAGGTTTTCGTGCATTACCAATGATCCTCCTTCATAAGTGGTGTAATGAGAACACTGGCCGTCACATAGCCAGCTGCACTCTCCTCCCCATTAAAACTCTAATGAAAAAACTCATATTATGCATTGAAGTATATCAGTAGAGAGCACTTAAATATTTTTTTATGCACAAGGGTTCAACACCAAACACAGTAGGGATTTAGTTTGCTAGTATTTTTTTTTAACAATTGGCTAAACAGTGCTATATATAAAAATCCTGATAATCACTTATAAACACGGCAGTATTTAATGTAGTTCTGGAGAGATTTTAAGGTTTTAGATGGAATGATAGAAAGCCTAAAAATCTCATTCACAGACTCTCAGATCTCTTAAGGGATTGTGTGTATATGCAGACAGGAAAAGATATGAATGTACCTGTAGCTTAAAGTCAGCCGTAGCCATACATAATTTATTTACACAGTAATGGAAGTCAGGATGTATGTTAAGTTGAAATGAAACATTTCCATTATTCAACCTGAGGTTTTCCCGGGTTGAAATGTATAAACATTAAAAAAAAAAAAAAAAAACACTAACGAATTACTTTTCAGATAAATATTCACATTACAAAAAACCTAAAGATCAAACCGGCATTTGCATTTTATGGAGAGCACAATTGAGCATTTTATCTGATCTTCTGGTTCTTTCTCTTGTGATTGGAGAAATGTATATCTTCCAGTTTTATAACCATTATTTTATTTCACTTTGTTATATTATCCATAGCTAACCAGGCTTCCACACTTCACCAGCTAAAGTCCCTATCAAGTTGAGTCTGAACACTAGTAGTATATTTCAAAGACATATGCCGTTTGTACACTATTTACAAATGTTCTCGACCATGATAAAAAGGGAAGATAAATACAAAGCAGAAAGAGAGCAAGTGCTGCGGATGCTGACAAGTTTTTCTTTTCTTCCCAAACATGCTGGTCTCCTTGGAGCTGGCTAGCCAAGGTTGTTTCTCTTCCTTTTACATGGGCTATGAGAGTGATCTGGTTTCAGTTCTTGGTATTGCACCTGTTTAAACAGATCAGAAACAGATGAGTCAGGTGACCCCTTCCTGGCAAAAGTAGGAAAAGCTAAGGAATGAGAACTGCTTCTGGGCTGGGGAGCTCCAGCTGGTGCAGATAACAACACAGAGTAGAACTAGAGTCAGAGGGGAAATGCTGCCAGAAATTGTGGAAAGCCCAGTGCAAGCTTTGCTAACAAACGACATAACAAAATACAATGAAAGAAAATCTATCTCTGTTTTTGAAAAGCCAAATAATGGTTTTTTGTAGGGGTTTTTTCTTGTTGATGTTTGTTTGTTTGTTTGTTTATTAAACAGTCTTAATTTTCATCTAGCTCTGAGGTTCTCAACCTGTGAGTCGTGACCCTTTTAGGGTCTAATAGCCCTTTCACACACATGTCATATAACCTGTATATCAGACATTTATCTTACAATTCATAATAGTAAAATTACAGTTACAAAGTAGCAACAAGATAACTTTCATGGTTCGGGGAGTCACCACAACATGAAGAACTGTATTAAAGGTTGAAGCTTGAGGAAGGTTAAGAACCACTGAGCCCATTCATTATATATGCAATAAAAATTCAACTGAAACTAATGTAAGACTTGTTCTCAAGACTATGATTAAAACCATTCTTATTTCTCTTTGAAACAATTCATTTAGTACATATTAATATCCCAAAGTATTTCAAACAATTTGTGAAATATATATATTTCAAATGTGCCTGTTTCTCCCTCCTAAAATACACATTAACATTCATCTTTAAAATTTATTGAAAGCATGCAATATATACAAATAATTTAGCCACCCATTTTGCTTCCATCATCTACATCTAAAATTCCTATTGTTTCTGCTTACATCTTGATGGTATGTCACTTCACAAACTCAGCTGTGCTTGGGTTGAGGTTCTTTTTGAAAGCCACAGGGGTTCCTTAGATGATGACTTTCAGTCTCCTGTTATCCATTGTTTATAGGTTTTTCTAGACCAATGCTAAGTTGGTTAGTCTTTCCAAAATCTTCAATGGGTTTTATTAACTTTACCTGACTCTTCTATAACCCTTGACATTCAACGAATTTAAAAATTAAGACCCAGAGCTACACTTCACCATGAAAGAGCAATAACAGCGAACCATACATACCACTTGTACATCTGAAGGAACTCTGGAAAGGAAGTCAAGTAGTTCATTGTTATCAATTGCATATGGACTCCGAAGCTTTTTTGTAAATTTATTAATTCCTAAAAAAGTGACATTTCAAACATTATTGAATTCATTATTGAGTATGGAGTTAAGCAAAGCACATTTCTAAAAAAAAAAAAAAAAAAAAAAAGTTATTATAGTGACTTGAACATTAAGCACTTATTGACCCTGACTATTGACAGGACAGCCAAGTACACCACCTCCCTTCAACTTTCCCAACTGAGTCGCGCTTGCTTTCTGTCTTTACACTGTATTGGCTTTATCCCAGTATGGGAGATTTGGGGAAAACAAATAGGGGTACCTAGATGGAATTAAGAGTGAGTGAGGTGGCCCAATCACAAAAGAACACACATGGTTTGCACGCACTGATAAGCAGATATTAGCCCAGAAGCTTGGAATAACCAAGAAACAATCACATATCAAATGATGCCCAAGAAGAAGGAAGGAGAGGCCTTGGTCCTGAAAAGGCTCAGTGCAGCAGTGTAGGGAAATACCAGGACAGGGAAGTGGAGGGGGTTGAATGGGAAACAGGGGGAGTGAAGAAGTGAAGAGGTCTTATGGGACTTTCCAGGATGGGGATCCAGGAAAGGGGAAATCACTTGAAATGTAAATAAAGAATATATCTAATAAAAAATATGCAAAAAAGTGTCTTGCCTTACCAGATTGTCCRTGTTAAAGTCCCTAGATTTGCTTTCATGCTTTATCTAGGATGATACTTGTCTACATACATTTCTGGATTGAGATTKTTAAGTAATTTATTGATTTCCTCTTTTCCAAAGGTGTGTATTTTAGGGGGAGAAGATGCTGCTGTTAGAAATCAAGCTAAACATTTACAAGTCACACGACTATGATGATGCTTGGCTATATTTGTTTAAGTTGAAATGAAAAATATTGCCGTAAATTTTGGGGAAACGTTTTCAGGTTTGCAATCAACACACAGTGGAAACAGGAAGAAACTGGTACATCTTAGCTCTCAATGTGTTTCTACAGAATGAACTTCTGTCATCTCATCTTGGCCTTACTCTCTTTCCAGTCATATACTTGTGGCCTGGGTTTCTTGTTAACATTTCAACCATCACCTAGCACTGAAGAGATAGTTTTTGTATGTTTTCATTTGATGAAACAAGGTTCAGGAACATTCTGTAAGATGATTTTTAAGACAGCTAGCCACTGAGGCCATACAGGTTACATATGTGCCTTCCGTTTCTGAGAAGGTGAGGAAGGTCAGCTGGGGGAGGCGTTCTTCACGTCATGTTCATGACCATAAAAATGTTAAGGCCCATATTTAGTCTTTGTAATTTTTTTTAAGTTTAGCAATCTTCGATTCATGTGTACATTGGTGAGGGGCAAATAGAAAATATTTCTACTTGGTGGTGAATCATAAGGACTGAAGAGTGGGTTTTCTAAGCCAAAAAATTTCACCAAGAAATAAAAAAAGGAAAATTCACTTTCAGTTCTACAGAATGACGACACTGAACACTCGTGAGTGGGTGCTGACGCCGAGCACTTCCTGAGTGGGTCAAAGGGGCTGGGGGAGCATGTGTCAAAGTTACATAAATATCGAGAGGAAATCCCTTTAAAGCAGACTTTTCTGAAAGCTTTCTTACTCAACAGGCTTTTGTTGTTGTTTCTAAGGAGCTTGTAAATGCAAGTCTTTTCCTGAGTTCTAAAAGTGACATTTAAAACAGTCAGCTAGTAACTTGTTTACAGATACTTCCACAAGATAAATACCACAGCAAAAAGTATATTGTCCTAAACGTACCACATGGTTTAAAGTGACTCTGTTGGCATTTAAGTGGTGAAAATAAATCAGACAAATGTAGATATCTCGCCAAAGTTACACTTTGATATATGAAGACTCTTTTCCAGTACATGTTTATAGCATGATGGCCACTGTGGTGACAGATAAGAAAAATGCATTTTCAGGTGTACCTACATCTTTATGCTGCTGCAATTTTTAACTAACTGTCTCTTTTCATCATGGAGTACCTACATGGCCATAAATACAGAGAACTACTGATGGAATAATTCACCTCTTAAAAACAGTTTGTTATTGTTTAAAAGCTTTACTTACCCCAGACAAGAACAATGTATCTCAGTGGGACGAAGTACAGAATGACCGTGAACACACAGAGGGCTACCACGGCCAGCCAGCTTAAGAATGGGGTCGTCCAGTTGAAAGTACTGAACAGAAAAGTAAGAATCAGTAATGTGAGCACGTCACACTTCCAGACGACGGTGAAAAGAAATGTGGTCTGCACTAACAGTCAGAGGGCATAGAGTAGTCATAGCTGTTCAATTCATGAACACAGGGCCTAGGGAAAGGGTCCTGACAGCAACTTCACCAGGTTGTCCCAGGATTTTCAGTCTGAAGCTTGGTAGCTTCCTATATAGTAAAAGTATTTTTTTATCCTACTAAAACTATTACTGTGTCTTAATAATGTTTATATAATAGGATGTTTCAGGGYCCACCGTTCATCCTCTAAAAAGTCCATATTCCCATATGAGAATAAGATACTTACAGTAATTATCTGTAGGTATACCTCTTAGAGAATTGTATGAGACTTGAATTTTGCAATTCTTTTTTAGGAAGATTCACTTTCTGTTTGCCTTTGTTTCAGTGGAGCTGGAAATCAGCATAAGTCTGTTGGCTTTATGAAATGTCATTTGTTATCGTTGTTCTTTCTTAGAAATGTATGGGCGATTAAGAAATAAAGCCAGTGCTGCCTGCTCTGCTCCTCGTGCTTTTAGCATAAGAAAACATGGTCTATAGTGAATTTATGGCACAAGCTATGAAAAAGGAGTCCAAACCAGAAGCATATGCTAGCAGGCCAGAGCTGATGTGTCTTCGTGGTCATCATGCTGCTGCTGACTGGTAACAGGAAGGACTGGGCACAGAGCTTATAAGATGGTACTGGCTCTATGATGCTGACAGGGAGACTCTGGAGTTACAAGAAGAACTGGTTTGCCATTTTGACTCACTCTGTGATCCCAGCAAAGTTAATAGAGTAAGAAGGTAGCAGATTCTGGTGTAGATGAGAGGTGTTCATGTGTATCAGCATACAGTATCACATACACTCAGTAACAATATGTCCCAAATTTATGGTTTCATACTGCACTTTAGTGATAGGAAATGGGGCAAGGGAAGATTATTAAGAGAGAACAGAGAGGCTGAAGGAAAGAAAAGGATATGACTTAGAGTTTAGAATTCTGAGACAGTTGCATAGAGATACATTCAGAGGTGAAAAGGAGCTGCTTTGCATAGTAAACATTGAAAAGCTGAAAGAGCACAGATGCATAAGTGGAAATTCATTGAATAAAAAAATTCACAAAATAAAATGCATTACCCTTTGAAACATGAACAAACCAGATAGATGATGACTCAAACTTTTGGTTTAAATAATTTATTCCTTTTAAATTCTGTGTCCAAGGATATAGGTCTGCAAAATACTATGGGTCATGAATAATAAAGAATAGATATGAAACTCAGAAAGTGCAGACTTGTACTGATAAGATCAGCCCTTCTTAAATAATTATAAAAATTTTTATAAGCCAGTCATCAAATAGATGACTAGTATGAGGCCATGGTACATCTTGAGCTAACAGTCAGTTACCATCAATTTACTACTGGGTTTTTTTTTGTGTTTTTTGTTTGTTTGGTTTTGGTTTTGGTTTTTTTGAAACAGGGTTTCTCTGTATAGCCCTGGCTGTCCTGGTACTCACTCTGTAGACCAGGCTGGCCTTGAACTCAGAAATCCACCTGCCTCTGCCTCCCAAGTGCTGGGATTAAAGGCATGCACTACCACTGCCCGGCTTAGTACTAAAAAGTAGTATTTCCTTCAGGAGGTGTGTTAGGAGCTGAGTATGGTGGTGCACACCCATCATCTCATCGCAGGGCTTGCCTACAGTTCCACACCCTTTTGTTGTCTCTGGATCAACTATTTCCTAAAATTATTTTTTCTAACAGGAAACCCAGTCTTGAATCAACCTGGTTGTCCTTGGAGTCAGGCTTTTTAAATATTTGTTTTTGCTTTTGTCGAGACAAGCTCTCAATATGTAGCACACAATAAACTCAAACTTACTCTTTCTTGAGATAGAGGCTAGAGAGTCAGGAGTCCTAGGGCATCTGTGGCCACATGGTTAAATCCAAGGCCAGCCTGATATTCATGAGATACAAGAGACACTCTCTCAAACAGAAACAAGCCAAATATATCAGTGAATGAAATTATCTAAAATAAAACATGTAAGATTAAGAATATAAATGCCAGCTGGGCATAGTAACACACACCTTTAATTTTAGCATTGGGCAGAGGTAAGTGGGTCTATGTGAGTTCAAGGCTAGCATGATCTACATAGTTCCAGGACAGCCAGAGCTATATAATGAGACCCTGACTACAACAAAAAAACAAAAATCTTTCTCTTTTTCTTCTTTTCTTTCCTGTTCTTTTCTTTTTTTCTTCTCTTTGTGTGTGTGTGTGTGTGTGTGTGTGTGTGTGTGTGTGTGTGTGTGTGTGTCTGGTNAGTGATTCAAAGCAACAAATATTGATTGTATTGAGTGTTTATTATTAGCTCCTTTGACTTATGAACATTCACAGGGTATAAAAGCAAGTATGTCTGTTGCTGGATAATTAAACTGAAAAGGCTTGACATTCTAAATAGTAATCTAGAAAGTTCTACAGCTGAAAACATGGTAGAATTTTTCCCTACTTATAATAGTTTAGTAATTATTTTAGCAAGAATGACTACTAAAATCTTGGCACACAGATTTTTGTTCCTTTTGAAAAATATCTGGATTGACTAGGGGGCAAAATTATCTATCTATCTATCTATCTATCTATCTATCTATCTATCTATCTATCTATCTATCTATCTATCTATCTATCTATCATATATCATCCATCCATGACACAATCACTAGGAGGAGAAATTTATGTAGAGTTGTAGCTACTTAAAAGTTAGATTACAAGTAAATGATTAGAGTGGGTTTCCTTTGCTTGTTTTCTTAGGTTTTTTTCTTGTTTGTTTGTTTGTTTGTTTGTTTGTTTGTTTGAGACAGGGTTTCTCCATATAGCCCTGGCTTCCTGGCTTTCTCAGAACTTACTGTGTAGGGGCTGGCCTGGAACTCACAGAGATCTGACTATCTGCTTCTAGGGTGCAGGAATAACAATGACACCACTGTTCTAAGCTTCTAGGTTGCTTTTAGAACAAAAATAAAATGGTAGAACAGAGCTCATGATTCTGTTCAGATTAAAAAAAACTATATTTAACAAATGTATGTTAAAAACAAAATATCAAACTTGTTCTCTTTAAATTCAATATTTTCCTTCAATCTCTGAAGGTGCTTTTATTTCCAAAAAGAATACATGCATATGTGTAAGTGTTTAAGTATGTATCATGTGGGTGTATGTGTGTGTGTGTGTGTGTGTGTGTGTGTGTGTGTGTTTGTCTTTTACCCTTGTAACAAGGAGATGAAAAGCATTCTCTAGAGCAAAATTCAGCAAGCTGCAGTTCATAGGACAGCAGCATCCTACTGCTGCCTCTTTCCCCAAGTGCAGTGTTGCTGGTACACTGATGGCTAGTAAGCATGCGCTCTCGTCTCCCACCTGTGCAGAAGCTCTGAAGTGTAATTGTTTACCAGTTGACTTTTGTCATTTCCATTCCTTCCTGGGAGGACAAGGGCTGCTTTCATGCTGCAATGGCAGAACTAAGCAGGCATGTGTTTACCTTTTGTGCAATGGTGGTATTGCAATAGCCARTAGGAAATAGCACGTCCACAGKGTGAGCAATATTGGCATTGCCAGAGACTATCCTCTTAATACTTCCAAAACTGAACTCGGTAGTTACACATGAAAGTAAAATTTCAATTCTAAACATAAAAGGGGCAAACTTTATCCCAAAAGAAATGGGGTSACCAAAGGGTGAAGTGATTATTAGGAAACTTAGTGCCTCCAGTCATGAAAATAATACTCTGTGTTCCTGTATTTTCCACTTTTGTTGGGGTTTTATTATACAAAAGAAAATGACTGCCTTCTTTTTAGACTTCATTTTCTGTGAGGTATGTAAATGCCATGTGGGATTTAGTTTTTAAAAAAAAAAAGCAACTTATGAACTATTCTGTAAGGGACATCAGAGTAAATGGTCAATTTTCAGTAAGTCTTATACAGATCTAAGTGTTTACTTTTATCCCATTGACTAATGGTTAAATTGACACAGCTTTTGTCTTTGATATTTTTCAGTTTTAACACCAGATGTATTTAACAGGATGGAATGTAAATCAGTGTTAGCAGATCCTATTGACTCTTCTTTGCCAGTATTCTGAGCACTTCAAACATAGAATTAATTTATTCCTCAACATCTCCCTTTGACTGGTAGATGAGGAAACAGACCGTGGTAGCGTCCTTGCCCTTTCCATGAATACA
>BDUI01001020.1:165946-186247 GCA_002335545.1 Apodemus speciosus
TCTGTCTTGACAGAAAAAGAAAAAGAATTACCACTTTGCTAGTAACATCCTGTTCATCTTTAAAGTATCACCATTCTAATGTACAGTTCTAATATGTCATATTGATTTTAATATAAAAATTATTTAAATTCTCCTTTATATCAACCTTTGAATGAAATTGATAGTGCCACAAAACACATCTGACTCATTCATAAGACTTTTCAACGTATGAATATGCTGCTATGTCTTCAGGGGGAAAAAAAGGTCATTGGTAATTATGGCATGTAGCAATTATAAAAAGAAGGAATCTGTGATGTCTTTTACCTTTTATGAGATTTTTTAAATAATCCTTGAAAACTATACCTTTGTATAAAATTCTCTACAATTCTATTCTCTTCAAAACCTATTTTCCCATTCTGTCTCTTCTATATGACCTCAATATTTTGTAACTTCTGTGTTTAGTATATATCGCATGTTGCTTTACATTACAAAGGCATAATTATCTATCTCTGAGTAGTCCCCACATGAAAGAGCTCAGGCTTTCTGTTATATCCTTGAGAGTGGCTGGTGCCATATTTGAACAAGGAAGGTAGAAGTGTATCTGTGGATRTGGAAATGGGGAGAGGGGTTGTGCTATTGATTTTCTATGCTGAGAGTTAGCCATTGGRATGCTAAACTTGACAAAACTTAAATACCTGTCTTTAAACTCATCAATCATCTCTTGGTATGCTGTAAATTCTAGTTACATTTTCATCAATATGATGAGAAAGAAACAAAGACAGAGTTCTAGATGTGGCAATATTTTATTATTTTATCTTTTAATCCTCTGTCTCATAGTTACATAGAAAAACTAAGTAAGCGATAAAAACTAATAGCCATGATCTCAAAGTCATCCCCAAATGATGTTAATGACATGGGAAATGAGAATTTTCCTCAGTGTAAAATAATAAATATTCTTCAGAAGACTGTATTGCATACTGACCAGTAACTCTCTAGTTAATAAGGTCTTTAAGACAGCATGCATAAATATGTGAATAGCTATTTTTAAGAACTGATATAATGAAGTCATAGAATCGCAAATCATCCCTATATTTACTTTTGAAATTTTTCCACTAGTAAACAGACAATAAAACTGCAAATGACCAGCTAATTCCAGAGAGYTGTTAGTTACATACATTGCACAAGGCTTGTATCTTCTGGATTTCCATTAATATTCGGTCTTCTTTATGATGTCTAGGACACTCTAAATAAGATGAAAGCTCTTCTCCTGCTCTCTGCCATCCTGGCACTAAGTGCTTGTCTCCCGGTGAGTACTCACATCTAACCACTAAAGTGTTTATGAACTTTAGATTCATGATTCTCCTTGATGTTATTCTCACTTCACACTTTAGTGCATAACGATACTTACAACCTGAGCTGTAGCATTATATTTCAGAAAATGTCATATGCTCAAAACCTAACCTGTAGCGTAGTATTTCAGGAAATGTTATATGCTCTTCGGTGCATGACTGATTCCATGTAGTTTTTGTGGAGTAGYGAATATAGTAACATTTAAAAAATAACTCTAAGGAATGGGAGCATCATCTAGTGCTACAGCACTTACCTGAGAGCTGTCTTAGTTTCTATTGCTGTGATAAACACCATAACCAAAAGCAACTTGGGGAGGAAAAGTTTTATTGCAGCTTGCAGCTCTTGGGTCGCACTCCAGCACTAAAGGATGACAGAGCGGGAACTAAAAACAGGAACAGGAGACTAGAACTGAAGCTGAGGCCATGCAGAGGTGCTGCTTACTGATTTGCTTCCCATGGCTTATTCATTGTGCTTTCCCGTACAACATAGGACTACCTGCTCAGGGATAGTGCTGCACTGAGTGGCCTGGGTCCTTCCGCATCAATAATTAAAGAAGAAAATGCCCTATAGACTTCCTCAAGAGAAATCAGATGAAGACATCAGGTTCCCCTTCCCAGATAACCCTACCTGTGTCAAGTTGACAAACACCAGCCTAGACACTAACTTTGAGAAGCCCAAGGGTTGATGGCTGGTCCTCAGCACCACAAAGAGAAAAAGCAATCATGATGACTGGTAACATTTTTTTCCTGAAAACTGTCTCTATATCATCTGGGTAACGAAGTTCTATATTTTAATGGATAGCATGAAACAATATTAGAATGCAGTTTAATTATTTCTCTGTATATGTATACATTTCTCACATATTTTCATCAGCACAAGTTAATTTCACTGATTGACTTTCAGGTGCCTGAGGATCAGGAACGAGAAAAACGAAGTGTAAGTTGCTTTTCATCTTTCCATATTATTTGTGTGTGTGTGTGTGTGTGNCACATAATAATCAAAACCCCAAATGTACTAAACAAAGAAAGAATATTAAAGGCAGTAAGAGAAAAAGGCCAAGTAACATATAAAGGAAGACCTGTCAGAATCACACCAGACTTCTCACCCGAGACCATGAAAGCTAGAAGATCCTGGGCGGATCTCATGCAGACTCAATCAAATAAACCTCTATTTTCTTCCCCACAATTCCTCTTCTATTTCTGCATTGCTTTTCCCATGCAACCCCTTCTGCTGTGTCGATTTCTTTTAAAACCCACTGACTCTACTTCCTGCTTCCAGGATGTGCCTGGGTAGTGTCTCAGGACCACATTCCTAGAGAAAACTGATAGTTCCTCTTTGAGAAGCCACCAGCTACTTCAACTAGGGGTAATGCTTCAAAAGTCCTTTTTTCATTCATGCAGAGATTCAAGATGTCTTGCTCATGCAATCACAGCCACTGTGACTACATGTAAGTGGAGGTTCCCTGTTCAGAATCCAATTTCCACTAGAGTCATCCACTACCAGTGGCTCTGAGGATCTTTCTCCCATTGATTCGCAGTGATCCCCGAGCCTTGGGAGTAGGAACTGTGGGATAGATATTTGGAGCTGAGCACTCCACAGCCTCTTATTGTTGGTCTATACATTGACCAGTTGCATCTCTGTGTTAAACTACAAAAAGAAGCTTCTCTGAGGAGGGTGCAGAGATGTGCCAGTCATGTGTTTAATGATAAGTACTTATGGAGCAGTTAAGTACTGCATCTACTTAGCAGAATAATGGTAGCAGGTTCTTCCCCAGGGCCTCTAATCTATCCCACTAACAGTGCTAGACATGAGTTCATGAGCTCTTCTGGAGCAGAACATAAATCCAATCAGAAAGTAGTTCTTTGCTCCATAATATTCATGTGACTATTGCACCAATGGGCCACTCACCCAGGGCTCAGTTGGATTTGACTGTTACTTCCTTTTCTCCTCCAGCACATGATTAGCACCTTCCAGCATTGGGAAAGTGGATGAAATCTTATATCTGACCTACTGAAAAGTTTTAAATACATGTTTATATAGGAAACAAAACTTCTTTCAACATGTTTCCTTTTCAAATGTGTGTAGAAGTTCACAAGTTGAAGCAAGAAGGAAACTAGCATCTAGATGGTCATAATCTTATTAAAAGATGACTATATTCTAAATAACTRGGTGTTTCCAAGTCTGGTTCTAGTGCTGCATCTAATATTACCTTAGCTCTAGGATCTGTACAAAATCATTGACTTCATCTGTAAAATTAAGATAATGGGACATAATTTGTGATTATTATTTTAAAATAAAATTGGTTAATTCATTTGAAGCATTTACCTCAAACATCTGGAATACARCCAAGGTATTTTGTTAATATTAGTCAGTAATATTATTAATAATTTAAAGAAACTTCAAAGAAAATACTACAAAGTAACTATGGGGCTCAAGAGATGGCTTAGTGGATAAGAGCATTTGCTCTATGAGTGTGGGGACCTGAGTTTAGATCCTAGCACCCACATAAAAAGCTGGGTCTGGCTACACAATGAGCCTGTGACCCTACCTCTGTTGGGGGTGGGGTTGGAGCTTGTTGGCTGTCAGCCTAGCTCCAGGTTTAGAAAGAGACCCTGTCTCAATAAGGAATAAAGTGGTGACTGACAGATTAAGAAACCAAAGTTCTGCTCTAACCTATAACACATACACAGACACACTCACACACACTCATAAATACAAACTCACAAACACACATACACACTCACAAACATGCACAATGACATACTCACATATACTCAAAAGCATACCTGCACACACATTTACATATAAACAACTCACATACACACTCACCCAAACATGCTCACTCACATATTAATAAACTCACATATACACTCACACACATATTCTCATGCACACACACACACTCACACAAACACACTCACACACACTCACAAACACACACATATTTACATCTACTCACACACATACACTCATGCCACTCTCCCAAATATACCCACACACTCACACCCAAATGTAAAATTTTCATAAAAAGAACATTTTTTTCCTCTTAAAAACACTATTTTATGTTGTAGTAGACTTCCTGTTATCCTTAATTATAGTCACCGATGATAACAGAATCCCTCCCATTTCTACTCTCGGGTTGAAGATCTGTGGCTTGAAGTCTTACCTCCCCACAGTCTTTGGTAAGTCCAGATGAATTTCTTTTCACCCGAGATTTGGGGTTTGAAAAATGGCATCTAGATGGAAAGTTCATCTGTTTACAATACTCCTTGCCTGCTGAAAGTTGTATGTTTTCCACAGACCACTGGTCATAATCTTACAAGACACACACCATTTATCATGTGTATCACATGATTTTATCTGCCAGTGCTAATGCAAGTCAGATACTGTAAGAGCCAGCGATTTGCTTGACAAGCCTCGCGCTGAATTAGTAGCAGAACTGTTTAATCTTGCACAGCATAAGCTCTGCTAGGATCTACTTTGTGTCTTTCTTGTTTTCTTTTGTTTCGTTTATGTGCTGCTGGGAATGGAACCAGGGTTTCATGCATGCCAAGCAGGAAGTCTCCCACTGGCTAAGCTCCAGCCCTTTTAGTAGTTTTTTTTTTTTTTTTTGTTTGTTTGTTTTTGTTTTTGTTTTTTTGGTGAGAGAAGGTTTTCCCTTTCAATAGGTGAGAGAGAGAGACATATAGGAACATATACATACAGAGCAAGGGAGATACATGATGTTAGACAATTATTTTCAATAGATAGAAATAAATGAAAACAATTGTATTTTTAAGACTTTATAACTTCTAAAGCACTTGAATTTCATCTYCCCAATTAAGACTGCAGGATAAGGAAAACGAGGGTGAGAGAAGCTAAGATATCATTATTAGGTGACAATAATCTCTAGCAATGYCTCAGARTTCAAACTGGACTTCCTTTGGGCCACTGTTTAAAAGCCAAGGGACATATAGTATGTTGTTTGAGATCTTTAAATTCAACTCTTCCTTAAAACTAATCTGAAGTTATAATGGAATTATATGAAAAGGAACCCTGTTAGTATTGTAAAAACAATTCTCTTGGTGACATCTCTGAACATATGTTAGAGTTACTTTGTGAAATCCAGAGGCTATTTTTCTTTACAAATATTTTAGAAGACAAACTTGTACCTTTTTGAAAAAGCACATCTGTTATAAATTACTCCATTACAGAAAGAGAGAGAGAGAGAGAGCCACCGTCCTTCTTCCCATCTGATCTCAAAAGAGATTCGTTGACATGTTGTAAGGCCAGCACAGACAAAACAGCACAGGAAAGAGGAGGAGTGGGGTTGGCTTTGTGTGAACTAATTCCACATGCCCCATAAGCTATTAGCTGCTTTTCATTTCCTGCTCTAAAGATCTGTCGTGAAAATAATACGGGGCAAAGAAAAGTGGCACTTATTTTTCCCCCAATAAGATGCTGTGTTAGCAAATAGAACATGAGCCAGCTTCAGCAAACCAAGATCCTTAATAAGCCATTTTTCAAACTCTATTGGTATTTCCTTTCCAAACAAAGATGAACTGTGACTGGAATCAGTTTTATCATTTGTATGGTTACAATTGGCAAGTTTCTGGAAATAATCACCATTTAAATACTGGATAATATTTTTTAAATGAAGCCAACAACAACCTTATTGCTATTTCATTTCCATGATTTTTTTCTGTATGTTTTCAGTGTTCTGAAAATATGAAGTCTTAAGAATAAAACAGGAAGGAGGCAATGCTGATGTGGTGTTAATGGTCTGACTTGAATCCACTAAACAGGGAAAATGAACATCAGGGAACAGTGATTTCCTCTCTCTGTTTAGGGCTGTAGGCCTTTTCTTCTTCAATTATCCACAAGCATCATTAATGGCATAATGTGGAAAGCTAGGAACAGGACTGGTCATTCTTTAGACCACAGCAAAATCCAGGGATAGGACACAAAACAGACACAGCAGTGGTGGACAAAGAACTTGACAGAGCTGGACTGTCTTTCTCTCTTGACCCATGTGGAGCACATAGCCAAGTAACAGCCCAGGGCGTTAGCACTTGCTGCTGCTATATGGGTAAGCCTTACACCCCAAGCCTTTTCTTATCACCTAGTAAACCACAAGAACAGTTTAGAAATAGATACAACATTATCTATGGATATGATGGTTAGAAATCAAATCTAAGAGTTACCTATATTCTTTGTCTTAGGCAAATGGATAAAGGAAGCAGATTTTATTAAGTCAAAGAAGAGAATGACTACAGCTGGGAAGAGAGCAGATAAAGAGTTGTGTTTGGATCATGAAGTAAACATGTTGAACAGGCAGGATTTGATACCATGTTGACAGACACGTGTCAAAATAAGAGGTATAATTTTGAGAGTCCTTGTCATTTAAGAACCACAGTATTATGGGAATGGAGTGAGGGAGGCAGGACAGAGAGCCCTGGATCCAAATAGGACTTATGCTTTTATATCTATGGGAGGAAACCAGAGGTGTGGAAGAAAAATTAGGAAAAACCACAAGAGTGAACAGTAAAGAAGCAACTGAAGAAAATGAAGGATAGCCTTGAGAAAGGTGTCAGTAGAGCTAGCACATAGGTACTGTGATCTTAACAAGAGTAATACCAGCCTAGTGCTGGGGTGGAAGCTTTTATTAAGGGATGCATGAGAGTGTGAAGTAGACTCACTCACTGTAAACACCCAAAGTAGACTCATTCTCTGTAGACATCTGAGGAAGTCACATTCTCTGTAGACACCTAAAGTAGACTCATTCACTATAGACACCTAAAGTAGACTCATTCACTATAGACACCTAAAGTAGACTCATTCACTATAGACACCTAAAGTAGACTCATTCACTATTAATGATATGCTGCCATACTTGCAGACAGGAGCATGTTGTCCTCYTAGAGGCTCCATCCAGAAGCTGACTCAGACAGCTCCAGTAGACRGAGCTTGGGGAGTCCTATGGAGGAACAAGAGGAAGGACGGTAGCCCCAAAGCGGGTAGGAACTCCACAGGAACAAACATTGGCAGGACCAAGGCCTCCCCACATATATGTAGCAGATGTGCAGCTTGGTCTTCATGTGGGTTCTGGAACAGCTGGAGTGGGGGCTTTCCCAAAAGCTGTTGCCTGTACACGGGCTATATTCTTCTAGCTGGGCTGCCATGTCTGGACTCAGTGGCGGAGGAAGCATCCAGCCCCACAGAGACTTGAAGTGCCAGTTGAGGGGACACTGAGGGGCCTCCACCTGCTCACAGGACAAGGGGGTGGGGGAAGGGTTGCAAGGAGAGGGGGCAGTGAGCGGGACGTAAAGTGAATAAGTAAAAAGTAATAAAATTAAATTTAAAAAAAATTAAGAACAAGAAAGTAGGGCTCTATATTTTCCCCTTTCTTAACATTTTATTTCGCTTTATTCCTGGCTCTTTTTCTAAGGAGAACAAAACTATTTCTAACTAACTGAATAAACAATCTAGAACTTGRCCAGGGCACAGATGACTTTCATTTGTTTCATTATGCTGTGGAAAATCAGTCYCTGGGGTAAGAGCATAGGCCTGTTGGATTCATGTCATCATTCTGAGAATTAAGTTGCTATTGCTATGAAGGGTCCCTGTAAGTTCTGGAACAAATGGTCATAAAGGATGGGGAAGATGGACATGGTCGAGTCTCAAGGAACTGTGTTTAGTAAAGCATGTTTTCTTTGTTGTAGCTCGTCAAATAAACATCTCTTGGGTGTATGTTCTGTGTGAGCCTTGTAACCTAGTCTTAATTGTGTAGGAGATCCTAACATTCAATCCAGAAAACAGGCTGTTTTCTAAGGAGTTGGAAAGGGTTTATGATAGATAAGGCCCTACTCAGAAATTTTGGTCTAGGTCATCTCATCCAGTTGAGTATTTTCTAGTTCTAGTGGGGAGATGGGTAGGAGAGACTTATCTAGGGAGAGAGGAGAGAGARCATCACAGAAAGTAGGAGGAGAGATAAATAACACTAAAGATGTTTGGAAAAGTTACAGAGGGTCATTTTATTCTATATTTAATAAGAAAGAGAGACAGAGACAGTGAATTAGTTTAATTAAAGTTACTTTGATCCTTATTGGAAAGTGGATCAAAATACCCATGGCTCACAGCCAACCAATAGAATGAGCATAGGGTCCCCAATGGAGGAGCTAGAGAAAAGACCCAAGGAGCTGAAGAGGTTTGCAGCCCTGCAGGAGGAACAATAAAATGTACCAACCACTACCCCCAGAGCTYCCAGGGACTAAACCACCAACCAAAGAGTACACATGGAGGGACCCATGACTCCAGCTACATATGTAGCAGAGGATAGTCTTGTCAGATATCAATGAGAGGAGAGACCATTGGTCCTGTGAAGGCTCCATTCCCCAGAATAGGGGAATGCAAGTCAGGAAATTGGAGGGGGGGTGAGCAGGAGAATGGGATAGAGGGTTTTTGGAGGGGTAAGGAGGAAAGGGGATAACATTTGAAATGTTAATGTTAATAATAAAGCAAATATCTAAAAAATAAAAATAAAAAAAAGAGCCAGAGGACCTGCACCTCAGCTGCTAAGTAGCACAGCAGACACAATGTATAGGTAAACAGGAAAGGGGGAACAACTACAATCCAAACACATTATACAAAATTCTTAAAGAACCCGCCATGCCACAGGGGCACGTGTTCCACTCTGCTCATAGCAGCCTTGTCTGTGATAGCCAGAAGCTGGAAACAACCCAGATGTCCCATGACAGAAGAATGGATACAGACAATGTGGTTCATTTACACAATGGAGTACTACTCAGCTATTAAGAATGAGGACATCCTGAGTTTTGTGGGCAAATGAATGGAACTAGAAAATACCATCCTGAGTGAGGTAACTCAGACCCAAAAGGACCTACATGGTATGTACTCACTAATAAAGTGGATATTAACCACCACCCCCACACACACACCAAAAAAGTACAGAACATCTAAGATACAGTCCANGAGAGAGAGAGAGAGAGAGAGAGAGAGAGAGAGAGAGAGAGAGAGAGAGTCGCAGCTGTGGTTAAATGCATTTATTCATCCAAACCTCTTGACTCTGCAGAGATTCTCAAGAATCTTTGGAGTATTAGCATTACATTAGACTGGGGTATAGAGCTTGATTTTTGAAGGAATACTTGAATTCAGTATAAATAAATTGGTTAATATCTGCCTATATAGTGACAAATATCTTTTCATATCATGGAACAATGGTATGCAGGTTTAGCTGTGAGTCACTCTGTGACAGAGGACCCAGTGCAGTTCTCACAGGGGAACGTCCCACAAGACCCCGCCTCTTAAAGGCACCATCTTCCTTGAGCTACAGACCAAGTGATCTATCTAAGGACAAATGACCTAAGAACATTTGACATCCCATTCCAGATGGTAGTAGGCCAGTCTCGATGACAAAAGTAGGGGGGAAAAATCAGTAAAACAATATTTTGCTATGGACAGATAAGCAAAAACATTCAAGAAAAATGGGGAGATGGGAATGAAGAAAAGACAGACATACAAAAATTGTGATGAAGTAGGTCATGTGCTCTGATGGATATGTACCTGTGGCAGCCTAGAAACTCAGCACTCTATTTTGTATAGCAAGAACGAGGAGAGGGTAGGTTAGCTAATGTCAGCAGAAGGATGGGATCCCTCTCAGATCGCAGTCATTCGGGAGGAGGAAGCATTTGAAGCTTTTTGCACACACTGGTTACCCAACTGTAAACATGTCATACATTAGCTAGGGAAAGGCTTTTAGCCTTCTTCTGAGCCTGACCCTGATTCGCCATTCCCATTGGTCTGAGACACTGCGATCCTTGACATTGTCGTACTTAGGTCAAGAATATAGCACTTCACCTATTCAGCACAGAAACTGATAGAAATGTAGACACAGAATGAGAGAAAGAAATAGTTGATTTTCAATATGTGGTTTGGTTAATGGTCATATGAATCAAAGAGATACATATTGCAGAGCCTTCACTTCTCTTATCATTGCCTTATAGCCATAGGAAGAAGTATTTGAAAATTTGCTTTGAAGTCTAAGATTTGGAATATACTTATCTCTAATTTGGAAATAATCAAGCCCTTGTTATCTTTACAAATAAAAACTGCAAGTAATTTAGACCTTTTAAGCTTTCTTCTTAAGAAGACAAGCCTACATGAAAGAGAACAAGGGTAAGACAAGTCTTTCCTTTTTTATCAACAGGCCAGTGACAGCAATGAATTACCTTTACGGATTTCTTTTCCCCCATACGGGTATCCATTTGGTGCATACCCACCATTCTTAAATCAAGGCTTCCCGTGGTATTATTGTCCTTATTATAATCCTTTTCCTGTGCCCTTCGCTCCCACTACAACTCCAGCTCCTTAACAGTCAAATGAAAGAAATTCACTGGATTATTTAAGGTGAGTAAGAATAATACAATCACTTTGACTGTTCTGTTTCCTATTTGTGAATGTGAATACATCACACCATGAACATAGATGTTACATTGTTACTAGCCATTAGGATCCACATGTTTCAGTATTTTTCCTCTGGTAGATGTTGTTGGTACCAACAGTAGAGTTATATACTATGTCTCCTTTAGATCCAATGACACAACAGTTAAAGTCCTTATTAGCTACATTACAATAAAACCAAGTCTGTTTTCATATTTTTATTTAAGCATTTTCTACTAATATGCTTTTTCACTTTGGGATGAATCACAGGACTAGGAGAAGCAAAATGTTAATATAAAGCTGAGACTAGATGAACTTATGAATCTAGACCATAAAGGAAAGTTCATTCTAATCCTTAGAAAAATGATGTAAGATTTTTAATGCTAAACACCCAAACAATGTTCTCAATGTTACATTAAGAAAAAAACTACAGCTTCATGTTTCACTTAAAAGATAAGTACTGTCATCTCAACATACCAGACTAAGTGATAAGTCTGCAAGTCCTCGATAGATTGGGCACAGGTTATATCATAGACGAAATACAGACCCAAAACATTATTTCAGAAAACAATAAACTTCTCACTGTAATGCACATACATATGTTGTACACACACACACACACACAATACACACATACACACATACATACACTCATACACACTCACACACACACACACAACACACACATACACACAAAGGCTCTGAGTTTTTTTTTATACTACTCAGCATTCATGTGCTGAATGTTTTCCAAGTCTTGAGCTACATTTATAACAACATATATGATAAAATACAATATATGTGTATATGTATATGCATATATATCTCATAAGTTCTCTAGAGAATGATCCATTTGGATTAGTAATCATATACCTTCCCTTTATTTCAGGTTATGTTGAAATTGAGTGTGAACCACTTCCTTGAAGGATCAATATTCCTGTTAAGAGAGAAAAATAAATACAATTGAATATGCTGTGGTCTCTTTGGCAGTCTTTTTACTAACCATGAAAGGCAAGGCCCTGGGTTTTTAAGTTTTTAGGACTATTAATTTTTCATTTTTAAATGTAACATCTTATTAATTTGGGGCAACTTTATACAAGCATACAATGCATGTCGATGACATTCCTCCTTCCCACCACTCCCTCACTTCTCCCAGATCTTCATCTCCCAACGCTGTGTCCTCTTCACTTTTTTTAATAGCCCACCATGTCTAAGTTGAGTTGCCCATAAACTTGTGGTTATTTGGCCATCCACATGAGTTACATCCTTAAAAACGCTGACTCTCCTTCTCCCAGAAACCATCAACTGACATAACTTCTCAGTTAGGGTGAAGGCTTGTGAGTCTCCCACGTCCTGATGGAATGTGGAGCGACTCCATTGTGGCAGGACATATGCAAACAACCTGAACTGCAGTGGGCTCAGGAGCACAGTTAGTCCTGTCATGTCGAGAAGAATCTTTATTCTAGTTTTTCTCAAACTCTGATTCTTACAATATTTCTATCACCTCTTCCACTATTGTCCCTGAGCCTTAAGTAAAGAATAGGATACTCATGTCTCATTTGTGTCTGAGAATGACACAGACACCTAACCTGTGAATTTTGACCAATTTCCAATTTCTGCTTTCAACACCCATAATTCACAGAAACTTCTGCAATGAGGTGTGAGAGTTGCTGTGACATCAGAAACAGAGACATGAATTTAGAAAACAACTTGATACTCAGGCCCATGTTAGAATAATATATTTATTATAATAAAAGTGAAACATAAAATTTAGCATATTTTAATATACACGTGTGTATTATATACCTAGGTATGTGTCTGTTCAGATATGCATGTACATATATAGAAGCCGGAGTTCAACCTCAAGAGCTCCTTCAGGTGCCCTCCACTTTGATTTTCAAGACATGGCTTCTCATTGGCCTGATGCTTGCTGATTAATCTAGATGGCTGTCTAGCAACCTCCATGGATCTGTGTGTGTTCTGCCTTCCCTGAATTGAGATTAGACATGCGTGTCAATGTACCTGTTGTTGTTGTTTTGTTAGTTCTGGTTATAAAACTCATTGTCTGTATGCTTACATGTTATCTTTGTTACTCTTCTAAGGTTTGAAGAGACACCATGACTAAGACAATTTATAAAAGAAAACAATTAAGGGCTTGCTTATATTTTCGGAGGGTAAGCCAGGGATTATGACATCAGGAAGGCATGGTGCTGGAGGAGTAGCTGAGATTTTACATCTCAATCACAGCACAAGGCAGGAAGAAAGACAGCCAACTGGGAATGGTATGGACCTTTAAAATCAAAGCCCACCCCACAGTGATACATCTCCTCCAACAAGACCACACTCCCTAATCCTTTCTAAACAGTTACATAAATTACAGAAACAAGCATTCAAATATGCAAGCCGATGGGGGAGTCACTCCCATTCAAAACACAACACATGGAAATCACTTCATTCACTAAGCTGTCTGCCAGCCTTAAATATACTTGATTGCTAAACACTTGAGTAAAACATGAAGAATAGGGGTGATTGAAGCAGCAGCCCTGGAAAGTCCTGAATGAAAGTGTTCACAGGCTTATGTTGCATAAATGCATTCATAGTATCCAAGAGACAGAATTTACCTAATTTGACTAAAAAATGTTTCAATGACTGATTCTGTACCTTATATACTGCAGAAGAGTAGGCTCAATTCATCTGCAAAGGACATAAACAAAAGAATAGGTTGTCTTTAAACCCAAGAAGCCGGTAGTAGTTTATATCCTTAAAATAGCATTAATATCATTCTTATAAGTTACAAGAGCTTTAAAAAGTCACAGCAAAGTTAAATCTTCCAAAAATCTCTTTCTTATGTGGAGAAACTGAAGAATAAAGGATTCCTGTGGATTTTAGATGCCCATAGCTCTGGCACGTGGCAGAAATGCAAAGGTAGATCCACTGGACTCCTCTGCTTTGGGTTCAGTAACACTTGTGCTAAAATAAACTCTGCGTCAGGGTCARAGACAAGTTAAATCTATTTTTACTTTACTTCAGAAGGAAGAATCATCATATAAAGATTCTGAAGTCATAACTTAAGATGACTGTTAGCTGCCACTCTATCTCTGGCACGTCTTCAAAGCACAAATTGAAGGTCATTTCTGATACGACCAATCGTCACCGAAAGCTCCTTACGGATGACAGTGTAAAGTCAGCCTCCCAGCCACTACACACACACACACACACACACACACACACACACACACACACACAGGTCCTCCAGACCCACATACTGATCCCAAGTTTCTTTTCAAAACCTTCTTCCATTACTTGGCTCTCATATATCCCAGGCTAAGAAAATCTAGGCATTGCCATTGTCTATAACCAGGCTATGCCTTTGCCATGGTGAGTTCTCCTTGGGAAGCATACAGTCCTCTAATTCAGCATTCAGATTCAATGTATTGTATCTTGTAAGAATCATGCCAAATATTATGACCTTCATAACAAATATCTCAGTCTGTCAAAACAAAACAAAACAACAACAACAACAACAACAAAATGTCCTCACTATGACCTTCTCCCATGGTACTTTGTTTCTGCCCTCTATAAGTGTGGCCTTGCTACACCTTCTAGTAGAACAATCCACATCATTTTCTGCATCTCACTTAAGCCTTGGACTATGATATCAATCTAAATGTATTCTAGTCCTTAGATGCTCATGCTAAGTCGAATATATTAACAAGAACTAACAATTCCTAAATGTTTTTTTTAAAGGAGCATTTTCACATATATCAATGTGGAAGGTGGTAAAAGTTTCATTCTCTCAGGAAATGAAATTATTAAAATCAGTGTTTAAATGATGATGAATTTTTTTCTGTTCAATTACAATTTTAGCTCAGCCAGTTGAGTAATTTCTTGGCTATCCGTTTTCTGCTGTAGGAAGAATAGGGCCCATAAAATATCAAGTCATAAGTAAAATTTTGGTCTGAATACAATTCACACATATCATTATACATGTATTCAAGTTCCTGAGGACTTTAGTTTATTGAGTGTCATGTGTTTTTCTCTATAGCAAAATTATATAAAGACAATTTTTCCTATTCACTGTCACTTCCTACTAACCTGATGGTGAACACAGAGTAATGCCCTGCAGGAGGGAAAGGTGCAAAAGTCATCCAACAAAATCTCTGTTGGACAATGAGCCTTTCATTGTGTCTCAATGGCTGCCCTTGTGTCCATGGTTAATTATCAGAAAATTAGGAAAGTTCTTAGACTGTATTTCTCCACTGCAATAAACTTGTCCATGTGATGAGACCCTGTGCACCAACCATGGAAACATTATTCTCTTTGTGCACCCTGGCTGAAAGCCACTTAGCCAGACTGGAAGCTTCAGTCTTCCCTAGTCATTTTCAGAGATTGCCAGTTCCTCATGCACTTGGATAATAATCCCTTTACTAAAGCCTTTACTATTAGGACATCAAGAGGACCAAATGCTATGGTAAATTGATTTTATAGGGATCACTTCTGAAGCCAATGCTGACATATTAGGTGCCATTATAGAACTGTAAGACCCACAATGGAAGAAAAATGGAAGACCCAGAATTATAGGCATCCAAGAGTCTAGGGGCCTAAGACTGACAATGGCTATTATAAACTAGGAAAATTTTAGGTATACATTTTCCTATCCCTCTCTCTCTCCCCSTTCCTCTCTCTAATCTTTGATACATGTTCTTGAGGCTCAGAATACAGCTTTGATTTTATTCAGTTCTCATTATGACACKGTAACTTTGGGGTGTTAAGTGAGAGATCCTACCACGTACTTTTGATTATCCAGATTTATGATACAAGTATATTAATTAAAATTAACCATTTTGTCCATCAGAAAATTTAGGCAATATCTTTAATCTCTGAACATCTTTAATAACATATTGGTAGGAAAGTATCCCAATAAAGCCTGTCAATCAAATTCCATATAATATATATATATATATATTGGAAAGTACCAGTTGCAAAACACTTTTTTTTTGGTCCAGGCTCTCAAAAGCTAAGCAGAGTCACTCCCACAGCATCTAATGGGTTTGTAACCCCATAGGAAGAACAATAATATCAACCAACCAGACTCCCCAAAGCTCCCAGTGACTAAACCACCAAACAAACAAAAAACATGGAGGGACCCCTGACTTCAGTTGCTTATGTAGCAGAGGATGGCCTTGTAGGGCATCAATGGGAGGAGAGGCCCTTGGTCCTGTGAAGACACGATGCTCCAGTGTAGGGAAATGCCATAGGGGAAGTGGGAGTGGGTGGGTACGTGGGGGAACACCCTCATAGAAGCAAGTGGAAGGGGATGAGATAGGGGGTTGAGGGGAAACCATGAAAGGGGATAACATATGAAATGTAAATAAATAAAATATCCAATAAAAAAACAGTTAATAAAACTAGTGTATTCCCAAACTGTGCTGTTCAAAGGGTACTCAGCTTGTAAATATACTAGGTAGCAAATTAATGGAGGATAATATATAATAATATAAATAATTATAACAATATGACATAATTTTTGCATTAGATTATGATATATTATTGAAAGAGATTTTCATAGGGAAAAGCATAAAGTTATGCCATTTTTTTAGGGTTTTTAAAAAAGTTTTTTTTATTGGATATATTCTTTTTTTTGGATATATTCTTTATTTACGTTTCATTTCCCTTTTCCTGGTTCCCCGCCCCCCAATGTCCCACATGTCCTTTTCCCTCGCCCTGTTCCCCCATNAGACCCAAAGTGGGATCCAGTTCGAGGGGAGGTCCCAAGGCCTGACACTATTACTGAGGGTATGGAGCGCTCACAAAAAAGGGACCTAGCGTGGCTGCACGCTGGGAGACCCAAGGAGCAGCTGAAAGAGTCAGGTGCAGACATTTGCACCCAACCAATGGACAGAAGCTGCTGACCCCTGTGGTTGAATTAGGAAAACACTGTAAGAAGCTATGGAGAAGGGCAACACTGTAGGAGGACTAGCAGTCTCAATTAACCTGGATGTGGAGAACCTTTTTGGGGGACCACTTGGCAGGACTCTGACATCAGCCAAGGACAAGGAAATGGGCTTTCAGGCAGCAATCTGACTTTAAGCAATGACAAGGGAGTAAGYTCAGGCAGGGATCTGACATTAGGGCATGACAAGGAAGTAAATTCAGGCAAGAATCTAATTTTAGGCTATAATAGGGAAGTAGGTTCAAGCAGGAATCTGAGGGTGGAACAAAAGAAGAGGCTTCAGGCAGCAGACTTCTGGGTCTGGACTCAGTCAGAGAAGATGCAAGAGACTGGAGGACCCAGGTCTGGATGGGTGGGGAGTGGATGGTGGGGATCCTTGTGGAG
Organism: Apodemus speciosus; assembly: GCA_002335545.1. Taxonomy (NCBI): domain Eukaryota; kingdom Metazoa; phylum Chordata; class Mammalia; order Rodentia; family Muridae; genus Apodemus; species Apodemus speciosus. The sequence goes on from BDUI01001020.1 coordinate 183,048, forward strand.
ACAGGACAATAAGGAGGAGCTATGGGATGTGGAACAGTGAGAGGGTACCTGGGAGGGGAATAAAATCTGGAGTGTAAAAAAAAAAGACAAAACAAACAAGCAAATAAAACCAAATATCCAAACCCTTCAAAGTTTTAAATTTTTTTACGCATAGAAACAGGACCTTCCTTGGCCTAGGACAAAATCCTAAGGTTGACAAAGCAAGTTTGTATGTGTTCATTTTGTTTCATCAATGCAGTGTAGGTGCTAATTACTGAGTGGCAGCCAGATACAGATCCATTCAGGAAACATTCCATACAAAAGGAAACATTTAAGACGGAGTTAAGTGCTTGATTACAAAATAAGCCATTTCCAGATTCCTAAACCAATATTTTCTTTCATACCCAGGGCACAGTGATACATGTGAGAGAAACAGAAAGATGCGAGAGCCGTCCTTATAGCCACCCTGATAGCTAATGCCTTAACCCTTTATGTGTATTAGGGACACATCTCACAAGTGACACTTCAAAGGTCATCCTATCAGCTTTACTTTGCAGACAGTCACGAGGGCTATGGAGATGGCTCAGTAAGTGAGAAATTGATTGTAGTCAAAATCTCGTATCAGTTCAAATGTTACAGAAAATATCTCAACTGTTATATAACTGTTTGTTCAAACAATTCTAATACAAGTTCTGTGATTTCTTCAATCTGCAGAGTGATATTGTAATCAGCATTCTAATTATTCCCCATGTACCTCTCCAATGCTCACTAGATATATCAGTTGGCACTTACATACAGCATGCACCATCCATCCCAGAATTTCTGGGAGTAATACTGATCAGACAAAACACTCACTGGTACTCATTAAAATAGTGATTCATTCCTCTCTAGATGAGCCAGGCTTGAAGACGATGCATCTTTTAGGACGCAGTCTTCTTGCACTGATATTACTTCCCAACCATAAAATAGGAACTTCACTGTGGAAAATGAAAATAAAAAGAATACCCAAGGGAAAAATCAACAGTGTCTCCTGCTAATGCCTCTGATTCCACCACTGTAGTCTCCTTTCAATTTATTAATTTTTGTGTAAGTTATAATCCGGTGATGACTACTTTTCAAGGACAATGTGAAGTACTGGGCCTTTATCTGGAATCATTAATACAACTGATAAATTTACAAAGGAGAAAGGAATATACACACAAGTGCCCATATTTCTTGTTTTTAGCTAYCAAATGTTGAATATTCTATTGATGTCTTTTTTTTTCTTCTATTGGATATTTTCTTTACATTCCAAATGTTATCCCTTTTCCAGGTCTCCCCTCTGGAAACCCCCTATCCCATCCCCCTCACCCTGCCTCTGTGAGGGCGCTTCCCCACCCACCCACCTGCTCTTGCCTTCCCAACCTGACATTCTTGTACACTGGGGCAGCGAACCCCCTCAGGCCCAAGGGCCACTCCTCCCACTGATGGCCCTCCTYGGCCACATATGCTGCCAGAGCCATAGGCCCCTCCATGTGCACTCTTTGGTTGGTGGTCCAGTCCCCAGGAGCTACCGGGGATCTGGCCAGTTGACATTGTTGCTACTTCCATGAGGTGCAAACCCCCTCAGCTCCTTCACTCCCTTCTACAACTCCTCCATCTGGAGCCTGCAACCAATCTAATGGTGGCTGCAAGCATCTGCTGCTGTATTTGTCAGGCTCTGGCAGAGCCTCTCAGGAGACAGCCATATCAGGCTCCCTTCAGCCAGCACTTCCTGGCATCCACAATGGCATCAGGATTTGGTGGCTGTATATGGGGTGGATCCCCAGGTGTGGCAGTCTCTGGATGGCCTTTCCTTCAGTCTCTGCTCCACACTTTGTCTCCATATTTCTTCCTGAGGGTATTTTGATCCCCCTTCTAAGAAGGATTGAAGCATCCACATTTTGGTCTTCCTTCTTCTTGAGTTTCATATGGTCTGTGAATTGTATTTTGGGTATTCCAAACTTTTGGGCTAATATCAGTGAGTGCATACCATTTGTGTCCTTTTGTGATTGGGTTATCTCACTCAGGATGATATTTTCTAGTTCCATCCATTTGCCTAAGAATTTCATGAATTCATTGTTTTTAATAGCTGATTAGTACTCCATTTGTGGACGTAAATGTATCACATTTTCTATATCCATACCTATGTTGAAAGACATAGGGGTTCTTTCCAGCTTTATATATTATAAATGGCTAGTATAAGTATGGCTGATATGAACATAGTGGAGCATGTGTACTTATTACATGTTGGAGCATCTTCTGGATGATATTGCTGGGTCCTCAGGTAGTACTATGTCAAATTTTCTTAGGAACTGCCTGACTGATTAGCACAGTGGCTGTACCAGCTGGAAATCCCACCAACAATGGAGTAGTATTCCTCTTTCTCCACATCCTAGCCAACATCTTCTGTCACCTAAGTTTCTGATCTTAGCTATTCTGACTGGTGTGAGGCAGAATCTCAGTGTTGTTTTGATTTGCATTTCCCTGATGACTAAGGATGTTGAACATTTCTTTAGGTGTTTCTCAGCCATTTGAATTTCTTCATTTGAGAACTCTCTGTTTAACTCTGTACCTCAGTTTTAAATAGGGTTATTTGGTTCTCTGGAGTCTAACTTCTTGAGTTCTTTGTATATATTGTATATTAGCCCTCTGTCAGATGTAAAATTGGTAAAGATCTTTTCCCAATCTGTTGGTTGCCATTTTGTCCTGTTGACAGTGTCCTTTACCTCACAGAAGATTTGCAATTTTATGAGGTCCCATTTATTGATTCTTGATCTTAGAACATAAGCCATTGTTGTTCCCCTATGTCCATGTGTTTGAGGCTTTTCCCCCCTTTCTTTTCTATTAGATTCAGGTTTTAGGTGGAGGTCCTTGATCCATTTGGACTTGAGCTTTGTACAAGGAGATAAGAATGGATCAATTTGCATTCTTCTACATGTTGACCTCCAGTTGAACCAGCACCATTTGTTGAAAATGCTGTCTTTTTYCCACTGGATGGTTTTAGCTCCTTTGTCAAAGATCAAGTGACCATAGGTGTGTGGGTTCCTTTCTGGGTCTTCAATTCTMTTTGATTGATCTATCTGCCTGTCACTATACCAGTATCATGCAGTTTTTAATCACTATTATTCTGTAGCTTGAGGTCAGGAATAGAGATTCCCCCAGAAGTTCTTTTATTGTTGAGAATAGTTTTAGCTATCCTG